>VZDJ01000346.1:259565-279565 GCA_008694505.1 Cyanoderma ruficeps
CGTGTGTGTGCATGCATGTGCATGTATTTTAACACAAATCATTTCTAGCCAAAGAATACGAAATGACAGGATTTAAGTCTGTCACACCGGGGGAAAGCGGGTACTCTTGTAAAGACACAGTCAGATTTTGAAATACTGCAAATTATTTAGAATTAATATCCAACCGCTTTAAAGCACTGTTCTTTGGCTTGTCTTCCCCCCGACCCTTCTTCCCCCTATTTTGCCGCCCTCTGTTAGTGCTGTTCTTATTACAGGACATATTTTTTAACTGCTGTTAACTGGTCACTGAGTTCCTTTCCTGAGATCGTTTCTGTGTTTGTCCACAGAAGAACAAGGTGAAGACACAGAAGGGTCTGCTAAAAGTACATCAGTGGCTGTGGCTGATGATAAAGACTCAAGTGAGAGAGACAATAGTGAAAGCAAAAAATCTAGTAAAGACTCTGGTAAGATGCTAGAATTTTGTTTTCCCCCTTTTTTAACTTACTAAATGCTCTTTCATTTTAAACTGTCTGGACATTCCCACTACAATTCATTGCATGTGCATTTTGCATGTGATTTCTATCAGTAGCCTCCCATTGACCTATTTTTAATCATAACCATCTGACAGGATAGATGCGGATAAGTTGAAGAATATTACAGGACGACCAGTGAGATTATTTTTTAATCAAATCAGTTTGTGTGCTTGTAATTTTTTAAGCGCCTTTCATTAATCTTTGCTGTACTTGTGATTCCTCTGATGGCATATTAATTTTTCATAAGCATAGGATTAGGTACCACTTGAATTTTTTCTTCAATCAGGTTTTGCCCCCCTTTTAACCCAAAGAATGTGAGGGGTTTTGTTATTATTTTTTGCTCTTGCTCACAGATTAGTTACTCCCAAGAATCTGGCCTCTTCCTGAGCATTTATTTGAGGCATTTACGAAAAAATACACAAAATCCAGTGAAAAAGTTTACAGATGATTCAGCCTAAGAAAGAGGAAATATCATTGAAAACGGATTATGGGTTGGGTAATTTTGATCTCCTGGAATAGACAAAGCCCAGTAATGAAAGCTACTGTCTTTGAAAACAAAACCTCTATGTCATGACATTTACTTGTGCACAAACAAACCTAGGGCCAGCATCTGGTGTAGATACCCAAGGCTTTTTCTGTGTTTGATTTGGCAAATATGTGACTTCACCCATGCTTTTTATGTATGAGATGGAAATCTATGGTCACAATGAATATTACATTGGCTACTTTTGCCGCACGCTATACCTAGTTACATTATGTTGGATTCACTGAAGCAGAAGAAGTGCTGAAACAGGTTGAAGCCTATTAGTTTCAGGTAGTCATATATCTTTTCCTTGTATGCTGATGACAGCAGCATACAAAGGAGGTTGTGTTGTCCATAAAGACATATAGTTGTAGAAAAAATATCATTTTACATCCGAGTTTCTTTACACCCAAATTCGCCTGTACTAAAATTTGCTCTTTACATAGTAAACATTTTTGAATTTATTTCCAAAAAATTTCTATGCCACATCAATTCAGAAGACTGACTTAAAGATTAAAGCTTCCTTTAAGTTTGTTTGTTGATGGGCTGAGGTCAGCACCCATCACAGTTTACAACCTCGACTGCTCTTCAGTCGCTTTATTTTTTGAGATCAAGAGACTGAGGCAAGGCCGATGATGACAAGGATGATGTTGAGCAAGAAGCTGTGCTGTGGTTTAGAATATCTATTCCCCTTGTCTGGCTCTCTGACTTGGTCAAAGCTGTCTGCAGTGCATTAAAGCCGTGCTCCCAGGCTGACACAGGTCCTCCTATGCAGTCTCCTCAGGGGCTGGCCTGGACACTCTCCAGGAGAGGGGTGACAGCCACTTGCAGCCTGTATTTCCTACCACACGCTTTGCCTAGGAGACAGTATGAACCACTTCAGGGAATTTAGCAGCCCTCTCTTTCTCTTAGCCTGGTCCATTTATAGTTGTTTAGGAAAGAATANAAAAAAAAAAAAAAAAAGAAAGAAAGGGAAAAAAAAAAGGAGTCTAGAAAAAAAATACTGAAGGGGAATTCTCAAAATTCCATCAGGATTAGCCACTCATAAGGGCCAAGTTTAATTAGGACAAACCTATATCCAGATGCCTACTGGGTGCACTACAAAAAAACAGGATAATTGTTCTGCATTCCCGTGCCAGCAATTACACAAATAACTTTGCAGTAAGATTCATATAAAAACAAGGGCTGAAATACATGATTGCCTTTGTTCTTTGGAGAAAATAGTTTGTACTGAAAAATCCTGAATCTTTTAGAAACTTTTATTTTCCTAATCTAAATTAATTCTGCATATGTAACATTCCGACCATCATCTTAATTTTCACTCAGCTGACAAGTATTTCTAATGACTGCATAACTGCTTCTGTATAATTGAATGTTAATTTGGGCTTTCTCATGAATTGAGTGTTGCAAGTCTTGCCAAAGAAATCTCAGGAAAACCAATAAATTAATCACAATACTAACAAGTTAGACAGGAAAGTGGTGTGACCCTTCTTTAGCATAGAATCTATTAGACAAGAAAGGATTAACAGGTATTTAGTAACAGTGTGTTTGTGTAAGCTGTTGTGCTGCGTTGCTTACCTTATCTCAAGGAGAAGAGCTTTCAAAATGAGACTTGGCAATATGCAAGTTATATTTGTTGAATATTCATCCTGAATAGAAAAGCCTACTAATGCCTCGTTTATATTGTCATTTAAATCTAGTGCCACTTTAGATTAATTATAATCCAAATTACAGCTCTATGCAGTGCAAGAATTAATATGGAATTTATCCAGATTAATACATTTGCATTGAAAATGTAATATGTCTCTGCCATGGCTAAGGGGAGCATTTTTTAATAAGGTAGTAAACATGAGGAAGGATGGAAATTAACCTTCATTATTGCAATGAAAATTATCCTTTCATTCTACTCTAATTAGAAAGAACACTCTACCAGTAATTATAATTTTAGAATTATTTTGAGTCTGAATAACATCATCTGATGTGTCAGAAGTCTTAAATTATGCAATCTTTGTCAAATACAAAGATTCATAAATAAGAAAATAGTGGTTTTATCTTGACTTTTCCAGGATTATTTCTCACTAGTGTATGTACTTTATTAACTTTTTCCTTATTATTAGTCACACAAACATTTTTATTTTTATTTTGGGGCTTCAAAATATATTATGAAGGTGATGACATCTGAATTGCAGTGAATTGTGTCATTTTTATATTAGCAATCCTACACAAGTTAAATAATTCTGTTACTGACAGGCAATCATTGCCTAGTCTATTTCATGGCACTTATTTATAATTAAACTTACTTTTCAAGCTAAATGTATTGAAATTGCATTATTCATCTAAAATAAGATGCGTATTTTATATTATAAAAAGAATTTCAGTTGTGTTTCACTGTTGCCAAAAAAAAGCAAGCCCTACAAATAGCGTGTCTCAAGAATAAAAAGAGAGTATTTAAAACGTGTGTAGCAACTGGCTTTAGTCTTTTCCTACAACTGCCTGGTAAGAATGGCATGGCAGTGGAACATGTGGCTATGAAAACAGTGCACACAGCGTGCTTAAGACCACGAGATTTTCTCTTCTCTTCTCTTTCCCTCCTCCTTTCTATAAGACCATAGGTGTTGACAGCTTTTCTACCAAAGCTCCCTAAGGCAGCAAATTCAACATGGAAAGCAGAGCATTAATAACAGCAAGACAGGGGACTGAGTGGTTGGTAGTAGCTGGACCATTGGATAAGAGGTTGAACTCTGCTTTTGGCATGTTCACTGTGGCTTGGGGACTCTGGTCTTCTCCACGTGCAGGGGCAAGTGACTCCCCTAGGCCAGAGGGCAAAATCAGCCACCCTTTTTTTCTTTAAAGCTCCCCATAAGTCCGACTCAGTTACATTACTATTGGCCAGATGCAACTTCAGTCATATAAGAAGTAACAGTGCTTGAAGTTGAATGAATCCAGAGCCAAACGACAACAAAAACAACAAAGCCTCTGTAAACTTTGACAGTTTATATAAATATCATAGTAAACATTGTAAAAAGCTGTGCTTTGTTATGCATTTATTGACCCCAGCACAGTGTTTTATAACTCTACTGTTTTATTATATTAACCACAAAAGAAATTTAACCAACCCCCCCCTTGTTTTTATAGAAACAAGAACTATGTGTTTCATGATTATTATAGGCCCTTTGAAGTAATTAAGTTATTCCAGCCTGTGGTGGAAGATGATGTGTAATATTAACCTTGTGTGTGTCCAGGAGCACACAGAGTGCACTTCAAGATAAATTTCACTAGCAGTTAAATATCAGTGCCGAAACACAGTAAGATGCATTTTCACAAGTAAATTTTGAAGGAGAATTTGGTTTGCAATTTCTGTAACAACCAGTTGAGAACAATCTAGTGTGATGAGGGGAAGAGAAGGTGAAATTCATTTCATTTTGTTTTTTAAATTCAGTTTCTGGTATAACAGTGTCCGTTGAAATCAACTGAGATTCTGGCCAGTTTGTCTTTAAAAAGGATATTTTAAAAGTGACGTATTATAAGGCAAGAAACAGTTGAGATGTTTTTGACGGTTGGAAATGAAAAGAGGTAAATAATTTGAATCTGTCCTTCTACAGCTCAAGAAACAACCTTTTTCTCTTAATGTAGTATGTCACTTTTTTGCTTCCCATAATTCTCACAGTTAAGATACTTAAATAATATGTAAATACAGATAGGCCAGGGAGTACTGTATTAATAGTCATAAAGCAAAGTGAGTAACAAAATGGTGCCTTATGTGATTTCGTCACTTAGATTTTACCTTTGAGCATAAGTTGTCCTTTGGGTTGTTGGCCCAGCAGTGAATGAGCAGTCTAGAAGAGGCCTCCAAGATCTGTTCCAGAGAGTGCAAAAATTCAGGGGGCTCCAAACAGGGACTTGTTCAGATGATAAACAAATGATGATGAATTGATCGTTATAAATAGGAAAAATACAGCAGGAGTAAGCTTTAATTTGAGATAGAACATGCAAAAATTACTGGCCTAAATTGCACCAAAAGAAATAATTAACAACTTAGGAGTGAAAGTAAATGTGTGCAGATTTACACCATTAAGGTGTAAATCATAAAATGTGTTTTATGGTTGTTTTTTTTTAAAGTGCTCTTCAGAAAATGTCCCTGTATGATTCAGTTTTCAATTAGTTATTATTTTACCATGAGGTTTTGGTATTTACCTTGAAAACTGTTCTCTTCTTTTGCTTCTCTTTAATGTTGTCTTTGTGAGATCAAATATTGCACGAAGTCTATATGAAAACAGTAATAATAATAAAAAGTTCTTGATTTTGTGTTTTCTTTATTCTTGTTTGCTTTGTTGCCAAAATGTCCATGACCTTATTTTTAAATTAATCCTAGGTTATTGTGCAATGAGGTGCAATTTGTTCATTTATGTGAACCTTATGTGGATTGAAAAAAATCAAGATAAATCTTCATGCACAGCATACAATCAGATTACCCCTAGACTATATATTTACGTTGGGTCTGATAGCAATCAATGGTTTAGCTTCATTGCATTTCAAGATGTATTTGCACCCAGTGTCCAGTGATAGTGTCCTCACCCTGGAAATAATTTAGTTGCAAATTGACTGGAAGATGGTGAAAATTGAAAGTTAAAATTAGAAATACTCATAATAAACAGCAGAAAAAAGGTCAGATGATGCCGCACTATGATGAGATTGGAATGGTTGGTAAATGAGGTTTTGTGTTTGTCGTGAGATGTATGTGACATGCCTACCCAATGCTCTTGTAATATCCAGCCTAGCAGGAGAGATTATCTGGCAAATTGACGCTGGAAAGAATTTTCTGATGGACTGGGAAATTAGAATTGCACTCTTTTCTTTGATGTGTGCAAGACTGGGCCGCATTACACAGCTAGCTCGGGCATAATATTAAATATAGTATTTAATACTTAATAGTACAACTATCTATAGAAAACAATTATATTCTGGTTTTGATCACAAATGCCAGACTATAAAAATTCACAGTGTAAACATCTAAAGCAATCCCAAATGACTGATCTTTGTATATAATTAATATTAAGTGAGCTCTGAAATCCTATTCTCCACAGTATTTCTTTTAAAGCCTCGCTATATTTAGCTTCAGAATAGTAACCAGGCAGGAGTTATCAAAACAACACAATAATCATATTGCTCAGACAATTTAGAAAAGAGAGAGGGTAATTAAACAGCAGCAAATTAATTATTTTGGAAAACAGGCTTTTTTTAAGCAAAAGCTGATTTGTTTTAATGTAATACACAAATTCATACTGAGCTGCTAAAGAAAGGACATTATTGATTAATCTTTAAAGGCAACCTAGGGTTATCAAAACAGTAGAGAAGAGTCCATTTTTAAATGTATTTATAGAGTATCAAGGATAAAAGTGTATTTTCACCTTTGTGCTTACCAGACTTGTTTTATTCAACTTTATTTTTTCTCAGTGTTTAAAAAACAAGCAAGCAAACAAAAAAAAGACCCTCAAAGGCAATAAAGACCTTTGAAGTCAGAGTTTCTTTGTAAACCAGGATATTTTTAAGTTTAAAACATGTTCTCAAAAATTATGTTTTCAAAACAGGAATAGTCACACCAGAGAAGGAGCCAAAAGTGAATACTGTGATAGGGGCACAACAGCTTCTTCTGGCAAAAGAAGAGGATGGTGCAGCTAAAAAATCAAAGCCTCCAGAGGACAATAAATTCTGTCATGAGCAGGTAAAAGGAAATGTAACAATTTAATTGCATTCTAGAACTCTTTTTCAAATAACTCAAGAATAAAACAGAGATGATATGCTGTTAAAATAGCTATATCAGCAAGTTATAAAAAGCACATTGACTAATAGCCTGCATCTTAACTTGATTTTTTTTCAGTTCTATCAATGTCCTTATTGTAACTACAACGGTAGGGACCCAAATCGTATCCAGATGCATGTCCTGTCACAGCATTCAATGCAACCTGTTATCTGCTGCCCCCTCTGCCAAGATGTCCTCAGCAACAAAATGCATCTCCAGCTTCATTTGACCCATCTGCACAGTGTGTCCCCTGACTGTGTGGAGAAACTGCTCATGACAGTAAGTGCTCCAACCACTGATGCACATGCTACACAAACATACTTGGGCCTTATGGGTAATGTATTTTTTCTGACACAGTGTTCAGATATCCTGAGGAGGGGAGTGGGTCAAGACTCTTAGGTTCACTTGTCAGCTCATCCGATGACTGCTGTCCCTTGGGAAAATGTCTGAAGGTAGATTTCACAGATGCAAAAAGCCTGTAATTCCTCATTGGCATTAACCTTGGAAAAGTTAAGCCAGTCCATGTCTCTTAAGTGCATACCTGAAAATTTGGTCGAATAGTATCCATGTCCCAGAAGTGTTGTGGCTTCTGTTTGTAATGTAATAGGAACTCCCTGAAGAACGTAGTTCCCAAACGTAGAAGGATTCCTGTGTATACCTCTACTGTACATTACATTACATGAAATTCACTGTAAAACAGCAGTTCAAACATCCATTCAAAGCAATGTCAGTAAAAAAACAATCAGATCTCGTACGTATTTGTTATTACAGCATAAATTCAGCTAGAAAACAGACCTCCTAAGACAAAATGGCTCTGGTTTTCTTGCCTTCTTAGGCAGAAATGTACTTGGAAATCTCAGTGATCCAACTCCTTAAGTATTTACTTCTGTATCCATGGATGACTCCTTCGTTTATATGGGTATGGTTGTAGATCTACCACTTCATTCCCAACTACAGTGGCAAATACATTAGAAAGAATTGAGACCTCTCAACTGAAGGTCTAGACTTCATTGTGCTTAGAGCTGATGAGCAAATACACACTTGGGGGACTTCTTTTATTTTCCTTGGTTTTCTACTAATTATACCTCTGACAGACCACGGAATTTTGGCCCACTGGAAGGAAAATGCAGTAGAAATTTAACTTTCACAGATTCTTTTAGGAAAATGGAAAAATACAGAAAATCTCCCCCTCCATATTGAGCAGCACTAGCTTTCTTCTCAAGTTCTTCATGATTCCCTCTATCCTGATAAAGAAGTAACTTTGGAATCTTTCTTCATCAGGTGCTGGGGAGTTGTCCCAATGTTTCTGAAGGGTGAAAAAAACCCAGTGTTTCCCACAGAAAAGACTGTAACACATAACCATTGTAGTTGAAGTTGTCATCATTGCTAACGCTAATATACTTTGTCCATAACTGAACCTTCTGACAACAAAATAAATACTATTTATAGCAAAATTTTCTTCTCTGGGACATTTACATTTCTCTACATGATTTTTTTAAAAGACCTTCCCTCCCAAGTAAACTCAAAGTCATTAGTCCTATGAGAGGATGCTGTTAATGCCGTGTTTAAATCACAAAAGTACTTTAAAAAAACCCAGGTGGGTTTTTTTAAAGAATATTTTTTCCAAGAGGCAATTTGTGTGTGTATATATATATATACACACATGTATACGTATACGTATACATATACGTAATGTAATTCTTATGTATCCAATGTTAGAGGAATAAAAAATATTTCTACTCATACCTCATAATGAATATAGCTTCCATTATTTATTTACCACTCAAAAATTTCCTCTGTGGATAATCTTTTTACCTCTGTAGGAAGGAAGTCCTATCCTTCTGTTAGAGAAGAGGAGCTGCAGCACAATCTGGACTGATTTACTGATTTACCCAAGGTTCTTTAGGCAGAATCTGGCAGTGCAGGAGCTTGAACTTAAACCTGTTAAGTCTTAATAGGACAGTCGTATATTTCTGATACGAATTTGTTTTAAAGATCAAAGTAAAATAAAAACATGGAATGTTGAGCAAGTTGATACTCATATCAACTTAGCTAAGCTGAATACTACCATACTAAGAGTACATCCTTTAAAGATTTCTGTCTGTAATTCAAAAGCATAACACAACAGATAAAGCAATCTGATACATAAGAAATCGAAGTGAAGAAAGAGAAAAAAATGTCATTTTAACCAGAAATAAGTTGTTACTTCCCTATTGAAATAAACATCATTTTCTTTCAAAGATCATGGAATATCCAGCATTTGTGTAAAAAAATTGCAGGGGAAGAAAGGTGGGAATACCCTCATTGAAAGACTGACTGGTGTCCATATCTCAACATGATGTCTGTCTTTGGAGGGTGTCCTAGGAGAATTCCCCTGGTAAATCCAATGACCCTGGCAAAGTCAGCAAAACGCTCCTTGTGGTGATACTGAGGCCAATTAAATATTGAGTGCATGTAGTTCTGTAGCATCACCTTAATGTGGATTATTTTGATTCTCCACCAAGGGACACATGATGCTGTGGATGATGACCTGTCAGAAACCATAATCAAGGACTGAATCAGAATCTTGACTCCTGACGGTCATCCAGATATGGTGGATCTTTTGAAATACAATTTCATACTGTTGTATAGTATTAAATAGTGGGTGTTTGTCTGTAATAATACCATACTCTTGGTTTTCAAAGGTTCCTGTACCAGATGTCATGATGCCCAATAGTATGCTATTGCCAGCAGCTGCTTCAGAGAAATCTGAACGTGACACACCTGCAACCATTACAGCTGAGGGATCTGGGAAATATCCAGGTATGCAAGAAAAAGCCAAACATGTAGAATATAGGTATGGGCAATTTAGAAATAGAACTACTTGTTACTTAGTAAAGGGAATCTTTTCCTGGCTTGCTTATAGCCACAGAGATAAAAAGATAAATGTAGCAAGGGGTCTGAATTTGGCTGAGCTAGTAGAATGCACATGTATGCCAGACTCTTTGCTTTTGGTGGAGGTAAAATCAAACAGCAGTGCCTAGCTACTTTGAGGGCAAGATTCTCCTTGCTTAACCAGCAAATAAGACCCAGTCCCAGAAGACAGTGGCACTTTCACCATCAATGGGGAATGTTAGGTAAGTGATTTTGTCTTCATTTCCAATAGCCAGTTTCTGATCCTGGACACTTACTGTATCGTGCACTGGGAAATTTTGTTAGTTGTCACAGCATGCTCCTCCTCTTCTCAGACCACTATCATCCTCTTTCTAATCAGCTGTCCTATCTACGTTCCCCATTTTTCTACTCTTTCTCTCTTTCCTACTCTTTATTTCCTTTTCTTGTTTGGTGCTCCCATTGTACCAATAAACTCCTACCTTCTGGCAAAGAAAAGTCCTATGCCACTGCTTGGCCAGATGCAACTGCCAGTCTGATCATTGTGTGTGGGTTTTATTCCTTTTTTTAAACTCCTGTTTATGCTACCTGCTTTATTTTCTGGGACAAGGACAGGTTGTTATATTTTGCTAATCTGACACATGGCATGCTAGGTGCCTTTTCTGATTTCTGATGTAAAAACAAAATGAATACTGTGTGCTTTCTCTTCTACCTGTGTAAAGGACACTTCACTGTCTTTAACTAGGTGAAAGTCCTGTGGATGAGAAAAGTACCCCTGGGATCGATGAATCAAAAACTGGAATGGAAATTAAGACTGAGGAACAGAAGCCACCTAAAGAGTCTACTGAAACACCAGATTGGAATAAGAGCAGCAGTAAAGATACAAAGACCACTGACTCTATGACAGACCAGCTAAATGAGCAGCAGAAGAAGCAGCAGCTGTCTGTTTCTGACCGCCATGTCTATAAGTACCGTTGTAACCATTGTAGCTTGGCTTTTAAGACTATGCAGAAGCTTCAGATACATTCCCAGTACCACGCTATTCGGGCAGCTACCATGTGTAGCCTTTGCCAGCGTAGCTTCCGTACATTCCAGGCTTTAAAAAAACACTTGGAAGCAGGCCACCCTGAGCTCAACGAAGCTGAACTTCAGCAGCTGTGTGCGTCTTTACCTGTCAATGGTGAACTGTGGGCAGAAAGTGAAAGTATGGCACAAGACGATCATGCACTAGAACAGGAAATAGAAAGAGATTATGAGATGGACCAGGAAGGTAAAGCAAGTCCTGTAGGAAGTGATAGTAGCTCTATTCCAGATGATATGGGCTCGGAACCAAAGCGGACCTTACCTTTTAGAAAAGGGCCAAATTTTACTATGGAAAAATTTCTAGATCCATCTCGCCCGTATAAGTGTACAGTGTGTAAAGAGTCTTTCACCCAAAAGAACATTCTCTTGGTCCACTATAACTCAGTGTCCCATCTGCATAAACTCAAAAAGGTTTTGCAGGAAGCATCAAGTCCTGTCCCTCAAGAAACCAACAGCAACACTGACAACAAACCCTACAAGTGCAGCATTTGTAATGTTGCATATAGCCAAAGTTCTACGTTGGAAATCCATATGAGATCTGTGCTTCATCAGACAAAGGCAAGGGCTGCAAAACTAGAACCAAGTGGTAATATAAGTAGCGGAAATAGTGTAGCAGGGAATGTTAATAGCCCCAGCCAAGGAATGCTAGAATCTATGAGCTTACCAGCAGTTAACAGCAAAGAAACACATTTAGATGCCAAAGAATTAAATAAAAAGCAAGCTTCTGAATTAATTTCTGCTCAGCCTACACATCACCCACCCCAGTCACCAGCACAACTTCAAATGCAACTACAGCACGAACTGCAACAACAAGCTGCGTTCTTTCAACCGCAGTTCCTAAATCCAGCTTTTTTGCCTCACTTTCCAATGACACCAGAAGCACTGCTCCAGTTTCAACAGCCTCAGTTCCTTTTCCCATTCTATATACCTGGGACAGAATTTAGCTTAAGCCCAGATCTGGGTTTGCCTGGTTCTGCCACATTTGGTATGCCTGGAATGGCTGGTATGACAGGATCACTGCTTGAAGATTTGAAGCAGCAGATACAGACTCAGCACCATGTTGGCCAAACCCAGCTACAGATACTGCAGCAACAGGCGCAACAGTATCAGTCCACCCAACCTCAACTTCAGTCCCAAAAGCAGCAGCAGCAAAGTAGTAAGCTGATGAAAGCAGAGCAAAATACCTTAGTAAGTACAGACTGCCAGCTGATAAAGGATATGCCATCATATAAGGAGACAGAAGAAGTTTCTGAAAAACACGAGAAGCCAAAGCAAGAATTTACTAATGAGAATGAAGGACTAAAAGAAAACAAAGATATGAAGAAGCCAAAATCCTCTGAACCAGCCATCCCACCACCCAGAATAGCTTCTGGAGCAAGGGGGAATGCAGCCAAGGCTTTGTTGGAGAACTTTGGGTTTGAGTTAGTTATCCAGTACAATGAGAACAGACAAAAAGTGCAGAAAAAAAGCAAGACTGGGGATAGTGAAAACACAGACAAACTGGAGTGTGGAACCTGCAGTAAGCTTTTTTCCAACATTCTTATTTTGAAGAGTCACCAAGAACATGTGCATGGACATTTTTTTCCATATGGAGCATTAGAAAAATTTGCCCGACAGTACAGGGAGGCATATGACAAACTTTATCCAATTTCTCCATCTTCTCCAGAAACGCCACCGCCTCCGCCACCACCTCCTCCACCACCTCCTCCTCCTCCTCCTCCAACTCCTTCTCAGCCTTCTTCAGCTGGAGCTGGAAAAATTCAAAACACAACTCCCACACCTTTGCAGGCTCCCCCACCGACACCTCCACCACCGCCTCCTCCACCACCACCTCCACCTCCTCCACCACCACCACCATCGGCCCCACCTCAAGTCCAGCTTCCTGTTTCACTTGATCTCCCACTTTTCCCTCCAATTATGATGCAGCCAGTGCAACATCCTGCACTGCCTCCTCAGCTTGCCCTCCAGCTGCCACCAATGGATACTTTATCTGCGGATCTTACCCAGCTTTGCCAGCAGCAGCTGGGGTTAGATCCCAATTTCCTGCGGCACTCTCAGTTCAAGCGTCCCCGTACAAGAATCACAGATGACCAGTTAAAAATCTTGCGGGCTTATTTTGATATTAACAATTCTCCAAGTGAAGAGCAGATCCAAGAAATGGCTGAGAAATCTGGTCTTTCGCAGAAAGTTATCAAGCACTGGTTTCGAAATACGCTGTTTAAAGAACGACAGAGAAATAAGGATTCTCCATATAATTTCAGCAATCCTCCTATAACAGTATTGGAAGATATCAGAATAGATCCTCAACCTTCAGCCGTAGAACCCTACAAGTCTGATGCATCTTTCAGCAAGAGGTCATCCAGGACTCGGTTTACTGACTACCAGCTTCGTGTCCTCCAAGACTTCTTTGACACAAATGCTTATCCAAAGGATGATGAAATCGAACAGCTTTCAACTGTACTTAACCTGCCTACTCGAGTTATTGTCGTATGGTTCCAAAATGCACGACAAAAAGCTCGCAAAAGTTACGAGAATCAAGCTGAAACTAAAGACAATGAGAAAAGGGAACTGACGAATGAGCGTTACATCCGAACCAGTAACATGCAGTATCAGTGCAAAAAGTGCAGTGTGGTTTTTCCCAGGATCTTTGATTTAATTACACACCAGAAAAAGCAGTGTTATAAAGATGAAGATGATGATGCTCAAGATGAAAGCCAAACTGAAGACTCTATGGATGCCTCTGATCAAACAGTATATAAGAACTGTACAGTTTCTGGCCAAAATGACTCCTCAAAAAGCCTGACAGTCACAGCAGCAAGCTCTGGCTCTGGTTCTAGTACTCCTTTGGTTCCATCACCCAAACCAGAACCTGAGAAAGCTTCTCCTAAACCAGAGTCCACAGAAAAACCAAAACAAAATGAAACCACCTCTAAGCAATCAGATACAACATCCCAAAGCACCAAACCAGTACAGTCTACTCCAGTAACATCTTCTGACCCTCAGCCCTCAGCTTCTCAACCATCACAACAAAAGCAATCCCAGATTGTAGGGAGACCTCCTTCTGCATCACAAAACACACCTGTTCCTTCCAGTCCTTTGCCAATTTCAATGACTTCTCTACAGAACAGTCTACCTCCTCAGTTATTACAGTATCAGTGTGATCAGTGTACAGTTGCCTTTCCAACTCTAGAACTTTGGCAAGAGCACCAGCACATGCATTTCCTAGCAGCCCAAAACCAATTTCTTCACTCACAGTTTTTAGAAAGACCAATGGATATGCCCTACATGATATTTGACCCAAATAATCCTTTGATGACTGGACAGTTACTTAACAGTTCTCTTGCTCAGATGCCACCACAAACTGGCTCATCACATACAGCACACCCTGCTACAGTTTCTGGTTCCCTGAAACGGAAACTAGATGATAAAGAAGACAATAACTGTAGTGAGAAGGAGGGAGGAAACAGTGGAGAAGATCAACATCGTGATAAGCGTTTAAGAACTACAATTACTCCAGAGCAGCTGGAAATACTCTACGAAAAGTACCTGCTGGATTCCAATCCCACCAGAAAGATGCTAGATCATATTGCGCGTGAAGTGGGACTGAAAAAGAGAGTCGTACAAGTCTGGTTTCAGAACACAAGAGCCCGAGAAAGAAAGGGACAATTCCGTGCAGTTGGTCCAGCCCAGTCCCATAAAAGATGTCCTTTTTGTCGAGCTCTGTTTAAAGCAAAATCCGCTTTAGAAAGTCACATCCGCTCTCGACATTGGAATGAAGGAAAACAGGCTGGCTATAGTTTGCCTCCGAGTCCTTTGATATCAAATGAAGATGGAGGAGAAAGTCCACAAAAGTACATATTTTTTGATTACCCATCGCTGTCATTAGCAAAAACCGAATTATCAAGCGAAAATGAATTAGCCTCCACTGTATCAACCCCTGTTAGCAAAACTGCAGAAATGTCACCGAAGAACCTTTTAAGTCCTTCTTCTTTTAAAGCAGAGTCTAGTGAGGATATAGAGAATTTGAATGCCCCTCCTGCTGACTCTGGATATGATCAAAACAAGACTGACTTTGATGAGACTTCATCAATTAATACAGCAATTAGTGACGCCACAACAGGGGATGAGGGGAACAATGAAATGGAAAGCACAACTGGCAGTTCAGGGGATGCAAAACCTGCATCACCCCCCAAAGAACCAAAACCGCTTGTAAATGACACACTACCAAAAGCAGCAACTACACCTACAAATGAGAATACCGATGACAAATTCCTCTTTTCCCTAACAAGCCCTTCAATACACTTCGGTGAAAAAGATGGCGACCATGACCAAAGTTACTACATTACTGATGACGCTGATGATAATGCCGATCGCAGTGAGACTTCAAGCATAGCTGATCCAAGTTCACCTAACCCTTTTGGAGCTAGCAATCCCTTTAAATCCAAAAACAGTGATCGGCCAGGCCACAAACGTTTCCGAACACAAATGAGTAACCTTCAGCTTAAAGTTCTCAAGGCTTGCTTTAGTGACTACCGGACTCCAACCATGCAGGAATGTGAAATGCTAGGGAATGAGATTGGTCTGCCCAAACGTGTGGTTCAGGTCTGGTTTCAGAATGCCCGGGCTAAAGAAAAGAAATTCAAAATTAACATAGGGAAGCCATTCATGATAAACCAGACGGGACCTGATGGGACAAAGCCAGAATGTTCTCTGTGTGGCGTGAAATATTCTGCACGTTTGTCCATAAGAGATCATATCTTTTCCAAACAACATATTACAAAAGTGAGAGAAACTGTGGGAAGTCAGCTAGACCGGGAGAAAGATTATTTAGCTCCTACAACGGTTAGACAGCTGATGGCACAGCAAGAATTGGATCGCATAAAGAAGGCTACTGATGTGCTAGGATTAACAGTACAGCAGCCAGGCATGATGGACAGCAGTTCTCTTCATGGTATCAGTTTGCCAGCAGCTTATCCAGGACTCCCTGGCCTTCCTCCTGTTCTTCTGCCTGGAATGAATGGTCCATCCTCCTTACCTGGATTTCCACAAAGTTCAAACAGTAAGTCTATAAGGGGATGATTTTCTTATTTTATTAATTTGATCATCTTGCACAGTCACCATCCCCTTCTAAGAAAAAGCATATTATGCATTCACATCATGCTTGTTAGACTGGTGTGAATAGCTGAAATGTACTCCTATGGAATATACTCAGTGCATTTCTCCACTGATGCTGTAGCCTGGGTGATCTATCTGACTTCTCCAAAAAGAAAAAAGAGAGAGACAGAATGTTTTTAGCCAATACTAGGTTTTTCTGATAAAAGCAATAGAAATACATAATTGTTTTTACTTATTTGTTTGTTTTGAATGGTACTCCTTCAGTCAAAGCATGGGTTAGAATTTTGTGTAAATTTTTGTGTGCAAATATTTAATGTAGTATCTCATTAAGCACAAAATAGATTCTCACATTGTCAATTCATCAGGCAGTTGGTTCATCCCTTACATCACTCCAAGCTGTTGTTTAATCCAGAATAAATATTTAATATAAATGCTGCCCAGGACCCTTTATAATATTTCTGAATAACTGCCTGCTAACATAAAAAAGGGTTTGTTGAAGGTGATTTGTAAAGGCAGTTTCAATTGCAATCCAAATTCCAGTTTATAAAGTCATTGCAGACCTGTACCGCTTCATTTGGGCTTGCACTTTTAACAGAACACCTAACTCGTGTTACTGACAGTTTTGACTCTCGTGACTCTGGGTTTTGCTCGTATTGGAAAGCACTCCCTCTTGCAATAAGTTTCACTAATGTTGAGGAACCAAGTTTTCTGCAGCAGGATTGTTTTAGTTCTCAAAGAATGAACCTAATGTATTTCTTGAATTAGGCTTCAGTTTTGCAGTCTAGGTTCATTGTGACTGCAGCCTTGCAGACTGAAGCTCTCAGAGTCATCTTCTAATTTTGCATATTCATATCAAATATGTGCACAGAAGAGTTTGGAAGTTGGTTAAGACCCCTCAGCTCGTTTTATCCAGTAATCCCACTTGCTGTTGATCCCTAAACTTTGCTTTAGAAAGCAACACACTTTGGCAAGTAAAATAAAGGCTTAATCACCAACGTTATTAGGCATACTGAGACTGTAGCAATGTCTTCTCTACTACCCAGCTCTACTTTGATTGATGATGATCATGTTATTGTTTCCCTAAGTGGTGGTCAAAGCATCTTGTTTTTCTCTTCATTGGATCAGAGAGGCTTTCCTTCCACAATGGAGTCTCTGGCTGAGTGCCCTCTGGCTTTTGTCAAGCAGTTATTGGCACAGAGATTGCATATAAAGGAAATATAAAGTTGCTGTATTTCCTTCTTAATGGCATACAGTGTCCTGGTCCTAAAATGGCTGGTTGTTGTTCATTAAAATTATAGATATGGTTTCTCTATATAACTTTGCTAAATAGCTTTGTCTAGGTTGACCTTCAGGTAACAAGGACTTCAGAAAACTCAGGCTTTGTCTATACTGCTCAAAGAAATTTGCTTGGATTCTTTTTGTTCAATACCAGGAAGTTCCCATACAATGTGTGTCCAGGGAATGGTCATGGACCCATGGACCCATCCTCCCAACTGTGCTCAGGAGTTGTTTAGGAAGAGGCTAGTTGGCCTAGGCCAAAACAGTGTCCAACCATTCTTTTTGTTTAAATTTACAGAAGGTTTACTCTCAGTTTCTGGGAAATATTCCCTGATACTCTTCAACTCACTGGTATCAGTGTAGCCTCGAAGTCTGTAAATCGTCCTGTTAATAATACAAAAGTCATTATTACAGGCCAACTGTTCCGTAACAATTCCATATTCAGATTTTCTAATTTCCACCAAATATCTCGTCTTTGATATCATGCACAGTGCACTGCCAATTGAGATGGATTTTTACCCTCTTTCATCTTTCATTTTCTTAAGGTTAATTAGCCCATTGTGGGCAAAGCCCACTGTGTAAACCAGCCACTAGAATCTTGTTGTTAGATTCCTCTTCTGCCATATGCTAAACAGCCCCTACATCCCCCTTTTGTTGCCTGGAAAATACTTGCATACATAAATCTCCATTCCCTAATGATACATAATGGAGCAGTGATAGTGAGTGGAAAGAAAAAAAAAAGAAAGATTATTTTAATCATTCATCATAGAAAAACTGTAATGTACTTAGATGTGCTCCAATATATGCTCAACACCAGTATTTTCTGCACCTAATTAACCCATTTCTATTTTCTTTTCTACCCTGCTCTGTCTGATAGCTCACATTCATATTTGATGCTAAGAATTGTTTAGGAAGTATCTTATTGGAAGCAAGCTTCCAAGCAAGCTTTTCCTTGGCTACAGCTCTTCTTGCAGCATGTGTATTTTCAGCCAGCAGGACAATTGCTCTGCATCATTCTTTGCATGGAGGATTTGCCGAAGCTCCCTGATGACTCACTATCTTACAGTCCAAGTCTACTTCTTGTGGATTCCTCTGCAAATGTGTCATTTCTGCTCTCTAGGACCCAAACCCAAAAAAGCAGTTCAGAAGAAGCCTCACTGGGATCCCTTGTATTGAAGTATTTACTTGTTTTTACTGATGATTACAGGGTTGATAACTGTTTCTCCTGTAGCAAAGCCCATCCATTCTGTCCTACATGTTTGTTTAAGGGACAATGTTAACATTAGTAAGATCCTCAATTTGAAAGAATGTGTTTACTCAGACAGGGAACTATTGAAACCTAATTGTAAACATCATACTTAAAATTCTCCTCTGTGATTCACTAATATCATACTTAAAATTCTCCTTTGTGATTTGCTTTCCTCATGCTAGACAGAGAAATAACACTGATTAGTTTAATTGGTTAATACAAGTTTATAAGGGATTTCTCTTTTTTGTGTTCAACCATCCACTTTTTTTTTATGGATTGCCAAAATACAGAAAACCCAGCTAAATTTTGCAAAATACTATGCTTTTTTTAAATGCAGTGTTTGCTTCTACAAAAGACAGAAATTTGAAATTGAACACATGAAAATAATGCTAATTCACAAAAATTGAATGATTCCAACTACAGTTCATTTTATCTTCTTTATATAGTGCTAAAACTAGATTATTACTTGTGAATATTATTGGATTTCACAAAGTAACAGCTTAATTTCTGAATAAAAGGATATATCAACTTTAAATTCTGTTATTTTGTTCTTAAACAAGTGGGTTTTAATGTCAGAATTATTGTGTGGTTCTGAGTTTATGTGTCACAATCCTCTCACCTGTGGGATACATTTTTCTACATAATATAATTTTACCATCTTATGGGCATCAAATCCTGAGCAAGGTCTGAAAATTACTGCAGTGTTTGCTCAGCATAATTCCTAATAAGGAGTTATTTGGTGGAATTCTGATTCATACAGAATTTTAGTTCCAGCTCATCTTTGTTCTTCAAGCTGCTTCTTATTTTCTAGGTGATTGTAGATAGAAGAGTTCACCCGCTGTTTTCAGCTGTTCTTAAAATTCACATTCTCTTTTTTCTTAGCTTTATGTTTTGCCTATGATCCCTTGCAGAAGCTAGTGCTTCATCTTCCTTCTAGCTATTGATAGTGGTTCTATCAACCTTTTAATGTCATCATCATTACCATAGGTTCTTTGCACATCACTTAAGCCTGGGCTGCCTTGAAGATTCACAGCAGCTTTTTCCAAGAATGCACACATCACTGGGTAATATGTACTTAGTGGGTTTTGAAATCTTATCAAGAGAGAAATTTGATTCAGTGGCAATGACTTTCGTTAGTGCATTAAATTCTGCTCTCTGTTAGCTTTTGGCCCATTGGTGGCAGGTTTTTTTTTTTTTACACTTTTAGCCCTCCAATTCCTCCAAGTGAAAGAGAAGTCTCTTTGATAGTCAATCAAAAGAGTTAGCAGGATTGGAATGTTTGTTCATGATTAGTTCATTTTCTACTCTATATCTCTCCTGTTTGCAAATTGAGCATTAGTTTCATCAGGTATTTTCATTTATTTTTGGAAACCCTCATTCCACATTTACCTTCCAGTAAAACAAGTGGATTGTACTGTTCTGAAGCAATCTGCCTGCATATTTTACTGAATTATGTGTATTTCAAAAAAATTCCGAAGAATATGTGGCAAATGAAATATATCTTGCCTGTTCTAGGCATCATCACTGTGATTAGACTGAAGACATCAAAATGTAAAAGGGTTGAAAAGG
>VZDJ01000346.1:287065-291511 GCA_008694505.1 Cyanoderma ruficeps
ATGATGGGCTTTTGTTGAATAGCCAATCAAGCATAATGTTCAGTGGGAATAGATGGCAAAATTCAGTGTTTAATTCTGGAAATAAAGCATTGAATTCTAGAATAAACCTAAATAAAAGTAAATATGGCCAGTCTTAATCCCTAAACCATCTACAGCATAAAACCCAAAAGTTTTTTAGATTTCATCATACTTAATAGCCTCTACTCAAGAGCTGTTCACAAACACTTTCCTGAGGTGTTGCACATCTGATCTGTACGTTGGCTATATTGGGTTCAGTTCTGAGTAGAGGTTGTCCAGCTTTTGGTTACAAAGTATAGGGCTTTTTCTTGTCCACTGATGTTGAATTGAAACTACCCTTGGAACAGAAGCTGTATTTTACTGTTCTAAAGTGAAAACCACCCCCACCCCCCCCCACTTTATTGTCACTATAACTCAATATAAGTGCTCCAGAACAAAACCAGTGCAGATTTAGATGTATCAGCTAAAAGTTACATGGTAGGTTTTTATTTTGCACATTAATTTAATAAGTCTGTGCACTGACTAAAATTTGGGGGGAAAAGAAAGACAAGCTAAAATAAATCATCAAAATGCAAAACAAAATAATGATGATGTATGAGTTATAGTAAAAATTTACAATTAAATTATGCAATTTTGTTAGTGGAAGAACTGAGAGAGAGCACTACCTGAAATATTTGACAATAGCATTGATATTTTGAGGTAGTGTCCCATTGTGGATCATAATCCCATAATATATCTGCTATGTCTAGCCCTAGTTTATGGCAAAATTGGAACAAGACCTATATAATGTGACTCCAGATAAAAGATGTAAGATTAAAATGACAATTTCAATAATTCCTCTACGTGTAGTTACAAAACTTTGGGTATCTGCTTAACCCATTGGAT
This sequence comes from Cyanoderma ruficeps, assembly GCA_008694505.1. NCBI lineage: Eukaryota > Metazoa > Chordata > Aves > Passeriformes > Timaliidae > Cyanoderma > Cyanoderma ruficeps. The sequence goes on from VZDJ01000346.1 coordinate 287,969, forward strand.
GGGTGCGCAACTATTTTGGAAGCTCTGTGTATCAACATATTTTATAAGTTGCTGCAAAATCACAGAAGCTAGGAATGGGAACAATTTGTTAAATCAACTTGTACAGCCCCACTCATCCAAATCTGCTCCCTGTGTACTCTGGAGTTTTATCCAGTTTAGATTTAAATGACTCAAGCAATGAGTTTCCTGCAGCCTCCCTTGAGGGGATGCTTTTAAAGGATATTGAATCTTACCTCTAGAACATTGCTCTGTGCTCTTTGGCTTTCACGTTCCTTCTTATGAAAGTAAGAGTTCTGCAAGTAGAGATAAAGACTCTCTGGAGAGAAGAGTTGATACTTGTCAAGCTGAGCCAACTTTATTTTCCAGAATCTTGTCTATAAATGCTCAAGTCTTCTTGAAAGTTAAGGCCTCCTCCCAAATTCTGGACTCCATCTATTCCCAAAATTTAAAAATTATTACAAGTTACTCTGGAAGGTAGAATATAAAATCGTCTGATTTCACATCATTTCAACAACAAAGAAAAAAAAGTGCCTCACCCCACTGACAATTGTTTTTGCCTCCTCCATTTGATACCTGTTGTAAATGATAACAGTGAAATATTTGCTGTGTGGCAAATGGTCAATGTCAAAATGCACAATGTTTATAATAGATTCAAAACTTTATATGGCCTTCAGTTGTGTCTCTAAAATATAGATATCCAGAGTTCTGTAACTACTAGTAGAGAAATTATTTTAATTGTCATTATTCTATATCTTGTATTATTTTCCACCATGACTACATCAGAATAACTAGAGATTAAGATGCCTGTAAAAATATATGTATCATGTTGACACGCCTAATATTAACGGTAAGAATTTGTATTTTGCCATTTTTTCAAGTCCAGCACCGTGAAAACACAGGCTTTGCATGTCTGTACATGTAACTTTTTTTTTTTTTTTTAATTACTGCAGTGGAATTAGGCAGAGAATCGCTCCTAATGAAAATACCCCTACCAAATAGTTCGCACACTAAAATGAACCCTCAGGTTGATTTGGTGACTGGCTCATGTGACAGAGAGTGTTTGACTAAGAAATTAGCACTGATGTGTTAGTACAGCATAGAATTACCTTGGTCTTTTAAAATATTTTTTTAAAAGCATATGGAAGTTTAGGAGAATGTATGGTGATATAAAAAGATACCAGTGAACATGAGAACAGAACTTCCCAATAAACTTCCTCGGTAGCTTAGTGATAGGCTACTTACATTAAAGATTTTACGTATTATATACCTGTAGATTGAGAACTTTGTGAAAGTTAGGAATCTCATTTCCTTTTTCCATATTTAAGCTTTTTAAAGAACCTTAAAACAAATCAGCTTATAACAGCAGTGATAAAATACTATAGGACTTCCACAAATCATACAAGGAAAGATATTCTTAAGTAAAACCCATGTGTTTTTTATATTGGTTACGTTCTGGTTGTACTCAATGGGAAAATGCCTTCTTGGAAACCTGACCCCTTCTAATCTGGCTGGTTAGATGAGAATTAAACTGGCTTTTTTGCCAAAACAATAATATTACAGGTTTCAGCAAGGTTTCTATGGGTTCTGTTGAATTAGATACCATGTTATAGTGGCCCACAATGCTCTTATTTATCATTGCTATTGTTTATCATTGAAAATTTGGTAAATGGTGTGATACCAAACAATGGTAAGTAAACCAAAGTAGTGAGGGGTTTTTTTGTTTTTCAGTGGCATAGTACTAAGATCAATGTAAAATGAAATGTAATTAAGGCGAAGAAATTATTTTAAAAAGTAAGACTGCTTCCTTACAAAATGTGAAGGAAAACCCAAACCCAAACACAACCAACCAAGACAAACCAGGACCTAAACTAATATATAGCCACAGTAACTTTGCAAATGCCTTTTGGGCAGGAAGGGTCTTGGGGAGTGCTTCAAAAAGAGGCAGAGATGAAATGAATGGAATTTTGCAGGAAAGCTAGTTCAATGATGTAGGAACCATCAAAGTGAAAACTAGATTGCCTGCTGGCTTAGGGTCTGGTGGGGAAGGTCCCTCACTAGTGGGTGATTTGTAAGCTCCCATTCTTATTTCAAACAGTAGGTTGCCTGCTCCCTGCTGTTCGAAGTGAGTTTAATATTCATTGACGCATCTACAAGCAGTTTACTGACTGAGGTGGTAGGTGGTACTCCTGATAGGTTTAGTATTAGGTTTAGTGATAGGTTTAGTAGTCCTGCACCGAGTGATGGGGCTGCTTTGTGACCCTTCTGCCACAATGCCTGTTTTCAGGACTCTAGCATCAGTAGGCCAGGTGGGTATATTAGTTGAACAGCTTTTTCCCAAAGAAAATCAGAGAACTGGGAGTGAGATCACAGCCTTCTGGGACGCTTTTTTTTTTTTTTTCTAAATCCTACAGATTCTTGGGTGCAACATGTATTTACAAAGACAGACATATCCTTGCTGCCTATGGTAATCTCAGAGATTTCACTTATGAGAACAAAGGTCTTAGAGATGATGGCTTGGCCAAAATCAGTCTGGGTGAAAATACACTGCACCCTCAAATTCTCCACTTGTTTCCACAGAGAAATGGTGTTCTTCATTTCCTTTCCAAAGCCATGTAGTATAGCACTGCTGTAGAGCAATTAACAGCTGCTCTATTTCTCTCCTACCCCATATATAACAGGCATTTCACAGAAACTGTTTATACCAGTTTAGAACCTGCTAGGGTGAAAAATCCTATCTACATTTAAAATTAATTATCTATATAATCTTTTGGTGTTTTGCCAGAACATAGATTTTATTTTGCTTTCCCCCCATAGCTATTAATTGCTAGAATTGCTATTTTATTTCTTACACATATTTATCAAGTAGTTACCCACACTATCTGTCTGATGACCCTGTTAATATTGCATAAAATTCCCTTGATCAAGTTGCTTAGGGTTTTTATTGGAATAACTCACCATTTCAATGAGACACAATTGTTTTAGAATAGATGGTGTGAAAAGTATATGGTGATGCCATTATTTGTTCAAAAAAGATTTTGTTGACACTAGTATTTAAATAGTCATTTAATATGCAGGAGCTAATTCAATGTCAAGGTGTTAGAGCTCAATGTTTCAAATCCTTGTTTCCAATTCAAAATAAGAAAACTTGTAGGAGTGCTTAGTTTGAAGGCACACAAGAAAACTGAACATTAAATAATTAGGTGTAGAAGAAAGTCCACCTGCAACTAATTTTAAATCATTCCTGGTTCTGCCATGTACTTCTACCTTTCCTTTTTAAATGTAATTTATACACTGTTTCTATAAGAAATATTTCGTAGCTCTTTTAGTTCATTTCTCTGTTTAGTGATTTATGAATCTTACATGATGTTTTAAGAATAATTTCATTTTCCATTATTCCTTTAAGAAGGGATCTTTCTTTCTCTTTCTTTCTTTCTTTCTTTCTTTCTTTCTTTCTTTCTTTCTTTCTTTCTTTCTTTCTTTCTTTCTTTCTTTCTTTCTTTCTTTCTTTCTTTCTTTCTTTCTTTCTTTCTTTCTTTCTTTCTT
>VZDJ01000346.1:291653-380286 GCA_008694505.1 Cyanoderma ruficeps
CTTCCTTCCTTCCTTCCTTCTTCCCACTTTCCATATGATACACAGATACACATATTCCTCATGTTGGTCTAGTTGGTCTGACAGGAAGAGTTGATCTTTCACACCTCACTAAACTTCAGGTACAGGAAGTGAAGAAATGATTGCCTGTGTGAAACTCACAACTCCCTATGACCATTGGTCCCATGGAAATGAGGGGGAAAAAATAGATTAGCTGGGATCTGTGGACTGGGAATCCCTAGTCTGGAATTCATAGACAATTATGAACGGAGAGGTTTGCTTTCTGCATTACACAGGCCATAAAACTTGTTTGAGTCTTTCATATAATGCAGAAAATAAATGCTCACCTATAGCCAAAGTGAACTGATCTCAGAAACGTGCATTCCTTTCTGCCATTGCACAGTCTGCATCACTTACCGCCGCAGGTCTCTTACAGGCCATTCATGGTGGAGTAATTTGATTCTGGTCTGTCACACAAGGTTGAGCAGAAACCTGAATATACAAATACTTGCAGCATTCATTATTGATAAGACTTGGAAAAGCATTAGATAATGTGTTACTTAATGTATTTTTGCTTAATATATTTATTGTAGGCAACTTCAGATGGATGATGACTTCAGATACATGAAGGATTGCACAGCACTCAGCAAATCAACAATTTTTCTGTTTACTTTTATGTGTGCATGAATGTCATGATGAGTCAGCTGCCACATAAGCCATTGACACAGCAACTCTTCAACACAGTTTGTCTGTCATCAAAAAGGTGTAATTATTGGAGGCATCAATAGAATTGAAAATAGTTTCTCGATGCAATCTGGGCAGCTTAGGTGTATTTAAAAAACACAACCCAAAACAACTTTACACTAAGAACTTTGATGACACAGCTTTTTTTCATGCCATGTATAAACCCCACAGGATACGTCATCGTACAGCACTCCCTCTCCTACCCTTCCAAACTAATGAAATAATGTAGAAACACTACTGGCTCTGAACAGCATCCCTCCAAGGGTCAACCTTCTTACAAAATCAATTAAAGGAAATTCAGACTGCAATAATATTCACTAGATAGCCACTGTTTTTCTAATTCTCATAATATAGGTGCCATAGCTATTATGACAATTAAAAATTATTAATGCCACATCACAGATTGAGTCATGAGTCATAGTAAATGGACCAAAATCTTACAGAAGTAAATAAACTTTAAAAGCCTTGCAGTAATTAATAATGTAGCACAATACACCTAGCAGTTGAGTTAAGATGCAATGCTTTGGGTGTGATGGCACTGCAGGATAGCTTCTGCAGCCTTTACACTTTGGAGGAACGGGCTTGCTGCATTACCATTCCGGGCAATAAAAGAGCCATTTTTTTCAGTAGTTAACATTAAAACCAGGTAGGAAGAAGCATCTGTTAAACCAGGCAGAGCAGCATTAGAAACATACAGAAACATTGCTTTTGGGAGCTCAGCTAACACCATGGTTTGGACTTCTTCAGATACCTTAAAATCACAAAACAGCATGGGATGTCTGATGATACCTGTCAATGTGGTGTCTTCCAAGCATCAGTAATATCCCTGACACAGATTTCCCAGTTAGGGAAGGACTGCTGAGTATGCTGGAAACAGAGTGGAGGATGAAGCAGTCCAGGCTATGAGAGCAAGGAAAGATGAAGCATGGCTGGTGACTTGCTGGGCAGAAACTCCATACCATGCCACATCTGTGCCAGATGTGTTATGCCACAGTTCTCAGTTAGGAAAAAAAAAACAACAAAAACCAACAACAAAATCAATCAATACATCAATCAATCAATCAGTCACAACCAAAAGCCCACTAACTACCAAAACCAATAGCTAAATGCCAGTCTCCAGAGAAGTTATAACCTTTTTAGCCTTTTCAGGCCTTCTGCAAGACATTTTAGCTGCAAGCTCAGACATTATGTGTTTTTCCTGGAATGGCTCCCATTTCATTTATCATTTTTAATGTTATTGTCCCAGTTACTAAGTAACATAAAGTTGCCATACACATCCTTCCCTTTAAATGCTATTCCTGTGTTATACTTGAAACTTTAAGTCATCCAGTCAATTCATTTATGTATGTTAGAAGGTTCAGAGAAACAACAGGTTTTATTGACTGAAATATTGAAGCGCTTTAACTTCAACAAACTGTGGCATTGTTCAATGTAGAGTGTTTATTTGTAAGTCAGTATTCCAGTCTTCCATGCTAAATAAGAAGATTATTTAAACAAAAGAGTATATTTTTGAGATATTAAATATATTATGAGCTAACCCAATGCTACAGAAAATGAGAACTTTTCAAAAGTGATATGGCCACATCCAGCTTCAATTTACAGAATTATAAGTAGCTTATTTATATTTAAAGCAGTGAAACATTTTGTCCCTTGATTGAGAATTATAGACTCCCACATTTGTAATGCTTATTTTAGGCTTGCATAGCTCAGCTTTGAGTCACTGGTCAGCTCATTATGATTATGCATTCACTGTTGGAAGTGCTATCTGTTTTCTCTGCACTCTACAAGTACTCCCACAAGGCAAACTTAAATTCCCACGGAGGTATCTTTGGAGGCATTTGTAAACTTGGAGTAACTCCTGCATACTTGTCTTTTTATCTCTCTTTTCAAGTGACAGAGAAGTAGCAATGGGAATATCTAATATGCCAAGATGTGCACTGTCAGATTCTCAACAACACCACCCCCCTTTCGTCATCCTGTCTTTGTTAGGCCAGGGTAATTAGTTCTTCTCATGGCTGGTAATTAAAGCCAGATCATGGACCTAAATGCTTTGGGAAAGAAGATTAATGACAGGGCCTCTGGTTTTGGGCCTCACAAAGGTGGGGAAATTGTAATGAGTAGGAGGAGGAATGTGGAGGAAAGAAGCTCTTCTGTGCACTAATTGGAGAAAATGGCAAACACATGACTTCTGGGAAAAGTGTAATGGCATTGTCTTCTCCATTTTTGTAGGAAATTTGCTTGCAGTACATTTCCCTTCAACTTGAGTGCACCAGGAAGGATAGAAATAATTTCCTTCCTACTGAGAAATGCAGATAGAAGAGTGTGGAGGCAGCAGCCACCCGGTATGACCAAGAGTGGCTTAACTTTGACTGATGACTGTGAGTGAGCCTGCATCCCAGATATGGTCAGGGCAAGAGCCACTCACCAATGCATTCTTTGTATCCTACTGTTTTATTTTAGAATCTCAAAGAGAGATTAGAAGATCTGTCATCCAAGATCCTAACTGATGTAGAGTGTTGTGGGGTTTTTGTTTTGGTTTGGGTTTGGGGTTTTTTTACTCATTTTATATGGCTTACTGAAAAAAATAATTAAAAGTATTAGCTTTTGAGATTTCATTTCCCCGCCCTCAAAAAACTCAGTGATGAACATGAAAAGTTTTGAAGCAAACTGTTTGAGACAAAATGTGATAAAAATGATTTAGTCCTTCAAGTGTACATCTGTATCAGCATTCCTAGGATCATAGAATGGTTTGGGTTGGAAGGGACCTTAAAGACTATTTAGTTCCAACCTCCCTGAGAAGGGCATGGACAAATTAAAACTCTTAAATTCAGTGGAATTTATGTACATCTTATGTCCAAGAACAGGTCATAAGTGCTTGATTGCAAGATCAGCTGTTGCTGTTATTAAAGTTTTGTAGTACTGGAACACTAAAGGGACCTTTATCTAATTAGGACCCCATTCAACACTGGAATAAAAATAAATCTGTTGTGTAAGGAAGAGTTCACTCTAGCATGGGGAGACAGGTGAAGTGTATTTTGGAGAAAAGAAACAAAAGACAAAGAAAGAAGAAATACAGGGAAAAAACCAAACTCTTTTCAAGCAAAGTGACCTTAAGAACGTGCAGTGAAGTATTGTCAGTTCTTCGTTTGGATCCCAGTTGTAAATAGGCTTGAAACTGAGCTGAAAAACAAAAATCAGTAAGTTGTTCACAATAAACAGAGAAAGAAATCAACCCATACAAGTCCATGTGCCTACTTTTGTTGGGCCTAACTCTCAGTTTTTGAGGAAAAACACAGCTTGAGATTTAACTCCCATTTAAACAATTAAAATAAGCAGCTGAGGGACAGTTTCATTTAATTCTGTTCCAGACCATACCTATTCTATGTGAACTACCTCTAAGCACTATTTAACAATGACAAAGCTAATTTTAAAATAATAAGTAAGTTGTCCCACTAGGTTCTCTAGTTGCATAAAATTTTTTCCATCTCCACAAAAACAAATTAATAGGAAAATTACAGAACCGGATCTCAACCACAGGAATCTGTTTCCCTGCTTCTCTCTATCATGAGTCAGTTTGGTACATGAATTTTACCAGGTGTGGAAATGTATGTTAGCACTGAGATTCTGTAAAACTTTTAATTCAATGGAGCTTTACGTGTCTGAACTCCAAATATTTAACTTAGGTTTATTGGCTCACTGCTTTTTAAGGAACCTTATGTGGATTAAACTCCATCTAGTAGGCCACGTATGTTAAGTTTCCAGCAATAATTTTCCCCCTAATTTCTCACTTTTTTAACTGAGGATCACAAAAAGACCAAAGTAAAACTAATAAACCAGAAAGAGCTTACCTTTTTCAAATCTTGCCAGCAGTTTATAACAGTATCTGTGCTTCATCTTGTTATTTATTTGAGTCAGTTTTTTCAGAGTGTGCTCCAAGTTTTAGGCAATATCTTGCATGACTCAGACCTTGGAATGACAGTAAAAAAAAGGTCGTTCACGAGGAGCATCTACACAAATTTCACGCTTGTGCACATGCATATCTGTTAACTAAGGAGTAAAAAAATACTCTACTCTACAGATGTTCTGTTGCATGAAAAAAAAATGTCTTTTACACGCTCTCAAAAATGTAAGGGATAGCAGAATGGGAAACTGGTGTATTATGGCATATTTAAAACAACTAACATGCAATTCAAACCTTGGCTGAAGTCAAAGTGGGCTTTGGATGCCAAGACCTGAAAAACAGATCCCTACAAAGTGTGAAAAAGATTATTGAAAACTGATCCAAGTGTTTAAAGGATTAGCAAAGTAAAGGCAGGCTTGGATTTTCTCTGACCTGACAGTACTGGCTTTTGAGCCAACTTCCAAGAGTTTTCAGTATTCTTCATTGTTGCGATGGCTTGTGCAGTTTCCAGAAGGTCATGATTAGTGGCAGAGGCTGGATTAACTGAGAAATTTACAAAGTTCAGAATTAAAACTCATGGGTTGATAAGGATCTAATTTGCATTTTAGAGGCTGTGGAACCATAAATTTACAGTCTCTCCAGGGAATGGAAGAGCAACCAAATGTTTTCTGAAAGAACTTGTCATACACTTCTGGGACAGGAAGAGCCATTACAACAGACCTAATGCTCAAGAAACAGCGTGGGAAAAGTTCAAAGACTCATTTGAACCTATGCATCTCATGAAAAAGAACTGAGGCCCTAAAGATAAATGTAACAACTGGCAAAAAAAAGTAATCTAAATAAAAAATTTCAGTGGCAGAGGGTTGGGACAAGAATGAAGTGGTTTTGTAGTGTGAGCTTGAGAGTATGTGACTGTTAGTATGCAAGTAAATAACTGCCATAAATGTATTAGTCATCCTGACTAAAATAAAAGGTAAGTAAATATTTGCTTAAAACTATTTCGGTACAAGAATTATACTTATGATAGTGTTGTCCAGATTTCTATCCACAGTACTTTTTATTTATAGTTTTTTCTCCCATTATTACAGTAAAGGATCATCCCAAATTCTGAGCATTTTGATTCCTATTGTTTCAGGCTTTTGCAGATTGCTGTTGCAGAAAGAAAAAAGAATGTGTGATCTGCAGTGATGATGGGAAGACAAGTGTAAATATTCAGTCCTGGCTAGTCTGGCTATGAAGGAAGCAGAAATGTACATTTTTTCAGAGGGTGCAATTCAGATTGTTTTACAGAATAAGAGAAAGCTTAGAGAAAAGAAAAGAAAAAAAGAAAATTATTAAATGGTCATAAGGACCAAAATATTCCAAATCTTTTTTCAGTTCTGACCCAGATCAACAATACATTTGTCTGACTAAAGACTAAGTTTGAAAGTAAAGTGCTAGCATTTAGCTCTGAACTTTGTGCAAGTGTGTGAGTGTTGTACAAGATAGGACCTACATTCTTCAAGTTAAATAAACATAATGAACAGATACAAGTTATATCCTGGAACTCTAGTCTTTGTTCATATTTTTTAAATGTTGGGAGGATAAATTGGAATTGGGAACTTTTAATCACCTTTGTTGTAATCCAGTCTCTTCAAGGGGCTTCCGGAGCAAAGCAAGCCACAGCCTGATAGATCGTTTTTAAAGGGATTCCATTGGCCACATGTGCACTCAAAGCAGAGTCCTTTATATTTTCTGTGACAAAAGTAATCCTGGTTAGGTTCACAAGGTGAATATAGAAAAAAAACCCAAGAGAATGAGAACTAGAAGAAACTTGTATTTCTCATTTTCAGGCTTACCATACACAGCGTTTCCCACCTTTAGTCATATGGGAATTCCTCTCCCACAAAAATAACTCAGTAACCAAACCTTTTTGCTCTTCTTTTCTCAGGAGACATGAAACAACTAGAAGCAGTCAGAAATGCTGGATAGTCCTAAATAAGGAAACTCTGTAGAAAACAAAAACAACTCCAAAAAACTTTACATATAACCTGCATCATCTTCATGTAAAAATTGACTTTCTTGTTTAATGCTGAACTCAGTTTTTAAAAAAGCAATAACAAGGAAGAAATTTACAGTCATTTAAACACCATGGACAGGCTTTGCTAAGCTGCAGTGCTTTGGCTGCTGATAAAACAAATTAGCATCAGAGTAAGAATAGGACAAGATAGTGCTATGACAGAAATAATATAAGGAATACTGAGAACCCAGGTGTACATAATTAAGATTGTAATTCAAGCAAAGGGTTCTGGTGACATCATTTATCAATGTCACTGCAAACTCTCAATGGAATTACAGCTTTGTATGTAGAATTCAGATATACGCGATTTGTTAGAATACATGAGGAATGTTTCTATTAAAAGTAGACAGACAATATGTTAACCTCAACTAGTGGTGGTGACAGGATGAGATACAAAGAGAAGAGCTTTTTTCCCTATTCTAGCACAAAAGAAGGATGAAACAGATGGAGTATTCCTGAGATATTTGGAAATTAAATTTATTTAAAATACTTACTAAGAAACTTTTCACCCCAAAAAGAAGCAGAAAAAGTTTCAGTTCTAATGTGATTCAACATGTTAATAAAAAACAGTTTTACTGCAAAAAATTAAAAAAGGAACAGCCAAAGCTACTGATTTGTCCATCTCCTTGTGTAGCAAAAAAATCACATTAAAATAAGCTCAAGAAAAAGATTTCCATTAAAAGGATGATATAAAATATTTACAATTAAACACACAGTAAGGCTAGTAGTAAATTATTAATTGCAAATTAACTCATTTTTAGGAGGAAAAAAGAGTGAACATTGGTGCTTGTAAATACATGTGCTGAAAGGAAATTATAATCTTTACTCCTTCTGAATGTCTGATTATTTTTATTCTTATAACCAGAATACTTTTATGAACATAATTATGAAACAGAGGGTCCTCAGTCTATGAGAATTTTTAAGGCCTTAATTGAACTCAAATGCTAATTAATGCAAAAATCACATTCTTAAATTATGCTCCTAAATATCATTTCAATAGCAAACTACTTTTTACTCAGTTACCCTGTGGATTTTTCAGCCTCACCCAGATGGCCACAGACCTTGCACAGTAAAAGTGAACAGCATCTCCCTGAGAAAGCATCACTCAGGAAATAGTGATGCATCCTGGAAATACAGTGCAGAATGGTGTGAGGCTTGATGGTGTGAGGCTTGACTACCAAATGATTAGAGAGAAAGATCCTAATCGATGCAGTGAAGAAAAGGTTTCCTTTGACTTGATAAACTTGGCACTGAATCTCACCTACATGAAGTGCCTAAGACTATAGGCATAAAAATCCATTAAATTAGTCAAGGCACTGTGGATTTTCCAGTTTTGGTCCTTTCTGAAGTGTTCTAATTGAATCCTATAAACTGCATTCCATTTTCAGTGTACAGCAAAACTTGTGATGCTCTTGAATACAATCTAAGATGTGTTTCTGGATTCTGTATGGTCGCTGATAATACTACCAATTTTTCGAGTTTGTCATTTGTACACTGCAATAGTATCTCAAAAGATAATATATTCTTTGAAACTTTCAGGAAGTGCTGACTGACATAATGTAGTCATGGGGTATTTAGTTCTCATTAGAGAGTTGTGGGGGTTTTAGTTCTCTGTTGCTGAAGTGAATAACTTTTATGAAAAGTGAAATGCACAACGACTTGGGAACTTGTAGGGTAGCAACACTTCTAGTCCAAGTTCACAAGTCTTGAAAGTCTAGCTTTGTACATTATACTCGAAGAGGATAACCTGAACAGTAGCAGTTTTGACCTTGAGTAACTTAATTTGGAAAGGAAATTTGGCCAAACTAGCTCAATGCAGGAGTTCTCATCAAGGATTAATGCAGAGGATCAATATGAACTTTTTATAGCAGACTATTTTTGAAAGAGGACAACAAAAGGTTAGAGTACTTTAAAACTTGAAAAAGCAAATTAGTATGACTTAAAGTGGGCAGTACAGGAATGAGAATGGAAAAAGCAGGGTTCTTGATTTCATGCCAGCATTTAGTAATACCATACAACAAAAATACAGAGAAAACTGACTTTTAAATTATATTTTTGTATCTTTTTGCAACCACAGCTTAGTTTATAAACATCTGGCTACTCTGTCTCCTCCTCTCTTCATGGTGGTGCTGAATGACAAACATTCATGATTGCAATTGACTGATGTTACTGTCATAATTTTTCTATTTCCTACAAGGTCAAAATTGCATATAAACATATGTCTTTATTTGAAAATTTAAAGACTTAATTACCTCCTAAACAAAAGAGTTATGGAAAACACATAAACATAGCTCTTCCTTAAGTTCCTGTACACACAAATCCCACTCCTGAAGTGTAAGAGCTCCTGTAATGGGGAATCAGGCCCCTTAATAGCCCTGTCAGTAGCAACAGATATTTATGCACGACCTTACGTTGCCTTACCTAAGGAGCTAAAGGACAGATTGATCCACTTACTTCCCCATCACTGTCTCCTTTCCCCTTGCCTCTCCCTTAACTACAAATCAAACTCTAATATGGCTTCTTAGCCCAACTCACATCTGACATTTTTCTCCACTGTCATGTGGCAGTCTCACAAGAGCTGACTACCTCCCCATGGGCCATTTCTGTTCAGCAAGCTCCATCAGCACTGGGGGTGTTTAGAAGGTCCAGAAGGTATGTCCAGCTATCTGCAGCCATTCCAGCATAACCATCTGTGACACATTCCAGTGCATTTTAATGCATTTCAGAATACTGTTAAAAGCCTGGTAAATTAACATCTTTGTAGATGGCACTAAATGCGTTTTAAGAAATGTTATCCAAGCTTTATGCAAAATTAAATTTTTTCTAACATAGTTATTTAATTCAGGGTCTCAAGTTTTCTGTTTCTGACACTTGCTAAGGCAACTTTACAAGTAGTCTCATTTCCTTAGGCCTCTTCACTCTTGACCTGTGCTCTTTTGAATCAGAGAAAGCTGAGTTCCTGAAAGACAGCAAGTGGATTTGCCAGATAATATGTCTTCTTGAGATCTTCCTCTCATCTTCCTTTGTTCTCCTTTTCCTCACTCATTTCTGTCTTTTGTAACCTCTGCCTCCCATTTGGGTTCCTATACCCAAATATTTGGTATTTCTGCTCTTTGGACTCCAGTTCTTGTCTTCCCTCTCCTTGAAGCTGACTGTATGTTTAAAGAGAGGTGAAGATGCTTCAGGTGACAGAGGGAGAAAGACCATGATCCTTTTTCTCCAAACCTCTCCATTCTGGTTTGGAGGTTAACTGGGGTTTAGTGATATTTTCAATAATGGCTGGTTGATGCACTGTTTCCAAACGTGAACTCTGCTTTCAACAGCAGAACAATAAAGATGTAGTGCTTAATAATGAAGAACAGCATTTTTTATTTTACAAAACAAGCCTCTCAGCTTCAGTGGTGTTATTCATGAATAACACCTTGTGCATATGCATTATGAGACAGTGCTTAATTGAATGATTGCATAATATGTTGTTCCACAGAATAAAATATGAAATATTCATTAGGCCAGAGAGGAGTTAGAATGCCTGGTGGTTAAATCACTCACCAGGGAAATCCAGCTCCTACTTCTTCTTTCTAGTGAATATGTAAGTAGTTTATACAAAAAGGTTTTAAAAGCAACTAGGATTGTCTTCCCCAAAATCTACTATACCCTCATGGCTAGTGTACTATCCCAACAGGCAGGAGTGTGCTCTGACTGGGGCATGGAAGGACACAGTTAAACACAGATCACCTACATCCTTCCATGTAGTTAAAGCAGTCAGATCTGCCTTAACCAGGCAGCTGGGTTTAATGGAACCAAAAACTCCCTACTGTGTTTATTTTTCAGGAAATTGTTGTCTTGGTATAGGTGCCTCATTGAGGAAAGGGTTTCCAGATGTGACTCCAGAATAGAAGGAAGAACTTCATGCAGTCTAAATCCACGCTCAGTTAAGTCCCTCTGTGAAACACGGTGTAAGCAGCCTGTGCATATCCTCAGCTGAGAGTGGAGTGTTCTCCACCCACTTTTCATTGCTTTGAGTCAACTGCTAAGAACGCAGCTCACTTCAGGCCTTGAACTGTGAAGCAGGATGGTGGTAGGATACCAACTATATCATAATGATCTAGTTAGTTATTGTAATAATTATTTAGTTAGTTCAACACCTAAATCCTGTTTCGGATTTAACCTTTGCTAATCTGCAAGGTGAAAAGATCTTCAGGAGACATATTTAGGTAAAGTAATACCTAAAACAATGCCCTCAAAATTTTGAGATCTTAATTTGATCTCATAATCATTGTGCCTGCTGGAATCATAAGAAAGCTTATTGAAGACATAGGGGAAAAGGAGTTTGAAATGGATAAAATTATGAGGAAAATAATGCCTCTTTAAAAAAAAATTAATTAGAAAATTATTTACATCTCAGACAACAGTTGGGACTGTCAAAAGATATGTATGTGTTTTATGAGTTACTAGTAAATAGCAATAAAAAAATGTCTTTTGATTTTGTGTAGGGTATCACAGAGAGGCATTCTCCTGGCATATTTATTTTTGCATTTATTCAGGAAATAAAAGAGAAAGTGAGATTGGGGAAATAGCTCACTCTGGGGAGACAGAATCAGTCAGAATAAATAAATATGCCCAAAACAATAACAGAAGCAAATGTGGCACCAAATATCACTGATAGACAAAGAATGCATTAATTCAGCATTGCAAATTACTTTTGCTTAAGGCAGATTTACTTGGTATACTCTCTTAATTATTGCTCTTCTCATCAGTTTGCAACTCAAAGCACATTCTCTCAGTAGCAATTAGGGAATGATATAATTATATGAAGCTTTAGGAACAAGAGAAAACTTCTGAATCAAAATGCTCGAGAATTTTTTTTTAAAGTTTGCATTGTAACAGATGCCTTGTGCACTGTCCATCTGGAGAACCCATTCCACATCTTCGGAGGCTCAGGAAGCAATCTGCATCAGCAGACACTTGATTTTTATATCATCTTCTCAACCCACCTTTTCTTTCTTTCCAGGCATAGAGAAGACAGAAGTAGGTGGCTGGTGGGTTCAACTTCTTGGCTCTTGTTCATCCATGGTCTGGTTTCCCTTGAGGACATTCTGTTTATATACACACGTAGGCATCTATAGCTCTAGAGAAGATCTCTCTCAGTACCTCACTGGTCCTAGAAGAAGCAGCTACTGTACAAAGGCAGGGAGCAGAAACCTTTGTGTGTTTATCTGCTTTTGTGCATCCAAAGGATTAGAGGTCTGTTAACATCTGTCTGTCACACCAGCAGGACAAAGTCTGAGAGCCCATCATCTGTCATCATCACCCAGGGGCCAGGAGCCTATCTCACTCTTTTTTTTTCTTCACTGACCTTCATGCACTGATGAGCTCAAACATTATTACGAACATTTCTGTCTAAATCCACCTTTTAGTAAAAAGTCCAGGTTGTTTCAGCAGATCAACCCAAAAGATATGCAGGTTCATAGAAGTGCACTAATGTGAATATCGATCAATGTATGTGGACTGGCCAAAGTTCAAGGTTTTATGAAAGCAGTCACCATAGTGAACTTCTCTTCAGTTTAAGAGTTCATAAGAAGACAAAAGTTTGCTGCCTTATATTCTTTTGGCCAGTGAGTTTAGGATACTGTCCACAAATGAAAAATAGTGAATTGCCTTCTCTATTCAGTGCTATAATTAGTTAATTCAGCTGGAGACTAGAATAAATACTCAGTCAAGCTGTTAGTACTGTTAAAATCATTAAGATGACTGCAGTGTTAAAAAAAATTAACTGCAGCTATGGTACCTTTAATATTGTGGGTAGTCACTTTGAAACTGATACTTCCCCATCTGCTGTGTTTTACGTAATGACCAGACCCATTTTCTTCTTAAAGACAAAACAAGAAATAGGGTGCTTAGTTTTGAAAGATCCTGATTTTTTCAAATTTAAATGAAAGAGTAGGTCTACAGTCAGCCATAACAGCCATTTAACATAGGTTTATATTTTATGGGGCAAGTAAATTTTCCCAGTTGCATAAGCAACTTGATTTTTAGAAATAGTAAAAAAGAAGATAAATATTTCTCAAATCAGTCAAAGAGGGAAAGAGGTAAAGATTGGGAGAATTTGCCAGCAAGAAATCTATTTATTTACAGTTGGCCTCTGGAATCTTGATTTTTAGTAGAAATTTTGCCAACATGTAAAGCATCCAGAAGTGTGTAAATATGAGTAACTTTATTCACCTGTCCTAAGTGGAGAAATCTGTCCTAAAATACTACAAATTTCCATGTGTCATCTTTTTTTCTTTGGAATACAAGGCAGGCTGTCATTGTTTTCTTTTGCATTACTATTGATCATCATTGTTTTAGGAGTATATCAGCCTAAGAGATACTTTATATGAATTTAAGTAGGTCTAAGGTTGGGATAGTTGCAGAGTTTCTCAAGAACTGGCCAAACAGAATTCAAGTAGAGCCTTGGCTTAGGTATCTACAAATCAGACATGAAAAATGAAGAAAAGCTGCCTTTGCAGCTTACAATTGCTTTGTTTCTGAGAATACTGCATTAAAAACAAATTTCTGTATTATATGAATGTAAGAGTTTCTCAAACAATTCACATGTGACAAGGATGCCATCCTACTGTTGCTTTCCATGGAAGGCAGTTAATTCATAGAGAATATTTTATTTCATGTCAATGTCAAAGAACAGGTATTACAGCCATTATCATCCCAAACTGGGTTCCTGTCCATTCTAAAAGGATATTAATCTGAAGCCAACATGTCAATAGTAACCCAGAATACTGTGGTGGGGACTGATAATGCCTGTGCGATAACACATGAATATGGAGGGGACAATTCCAGTAATAGCCATGTTCAACCTATTTTTCAGAATGGTGTATCAGACTATAAATATATTGTCTGGCTGACAGTGTGCATTTGGCTTACATCAGAAATCCAGTTTTTCTGGAAGTTCTTCTGTTCCCTTTCAGGTAGGTGTTAGCCCAAATGAAGACCATAGCGGGGAGCCGGAAGATGGCTCTGATCCATTCAGGATGAGGGAGTGGTCCTATGAATGAATGAAGATAAATCATGATAAAACATATGGAGGGGAAAATAATGGCAGAATTGAGATTAGGACAAGAGGTCATAGGTACAGCCAGATCGTGTTACAGCAAAATGACTGTGATTTCAGGACACCACACCAGAAAGTTTAGGTGGAGGAATTTGGCTGATTTATAAATTAACTGAAAAGAAAAATCAGGTAACTATTCTTTTGAAGTGTGCTTTCAATAGAATTCTATGTTCTATTCAGAATTCTGACTTGAGAAGGAATATAATGCTGGCTGCTCCAATGGAAGCAATTATTGATAATGTGAGAATTTGGCTGGGGTAGAAAAGTTGTCGCCTCACTGCAGCATATTTCCAGTGAATCTAATTATTGACTAAGGATTCCACTTTATGATAAACTGTAAACAGAAATGAGAAGGGAATAGAAGACTGCAAAGAAAATCTGGGCTACGTTTGAGTAAAGATACAGCCTCCTTTTCCATTTTTCAGTCCTCTTCAGGGGAAGGGGGCCCATGGATCTCAGGAGTGATGTTAAGGCCATGTTAGCAGGGTGGAGGGCTGATGGCAGTTTGCCACCACGTGGTGTGGATTACAAAGGAAGTATGACCTGCACTGGACGAGTCATTGCCAGATGGTTCCCAGATGTGTTATTTATGAAGTCACGGCCTACTTAAACCACATTCCTGGTGTCTTGTCTTCTTTTCTTGCAATGTCCAAGACATTAATGAAGGAATGTATGAGAACCAAATAGCAGACCAGTTGTCAAAAACCAAATGGCAACAGAAATCCTTTCCTGTCTCTGGATATATGCAAATACATATTAGATTAACAAAACCAGCTTTAAACAGCTGATCCCTGAAGAGTCATAGAACTGGCAGCAGTGCAGTTTAAGGACAGTACTTATCTTGGCCTCATCATTCCCTCGTGAATCTCTACCATAAAACTTACCACATTATCCTCGATGATTCTGTTCTTGTAACTTCTTCCTTCCAAAAAGCCCTCTCTCCCTTAGCTTCCTCAGTGCAGATAAAAAAAGTCTTATATATAAAATCTAGGTCATTCTTTAAAATACCAAGTAAATCTGGATGAATGCTGTAGCGTTTCAGATGATCTGACAATGTCAAATATAGTTTGTGGGTTGATTGGTTGGTTGGTTTGTTTGCTTAGATTAGTCAGGTCTGGCAACATGCTGATGTGACTGAGTGATCATGCAAGTTTCTTACCAGAAGGTAATTTATTCAGCTTGCGTAATGCATGAGGCAATGCAGTAACGGTGCATTAGAGCAGAATTTTCTATTGCTTTTGTTGGTGTGGGTTTTTTGTCTTTTGTTAGAAATGAATGGAATATGATTTGGGTTGATTTTTTTTTCCAGTTGCTATAGTTATGAGAAATGATTCCTGAGTCATTGCTAAGAAGGTAGAAAAGAACACTGCAAACAAGCAACCGCTTTGTAACATCCTAGAGACAGAACTGTAGCAATATGACTTGACATACAGAATAACATCAGTTGGCACAAGTTTTATTGATTACTACCTACCATGTGATGGGCCCTCAGGTTTTAATAAATAAGCTGGAATTCTACTGGTACAAGAAGTAATAGAACTATGTTTAAAACAATTCAGAAATATTTATTCTGAATACAGAAAGCTCATGACAGATTATTTTGCATACAACATTTTTATGCAGCTATTCAAAACAAGACAGCAACCTGTTTGCTTTCTATTCCCAGAAAGTATGGGATATATATTAACATTGATTTTTCATTACAGTGAGCTGTGTTTCTTTCTCAATTTATTCCCTTGGTGAGCAGCTTTCCTAGGTGGAGGCCAGTGTAAATGAAATCTGAATATGTCCATAATATGAAATAGTGCTGCAAATATATTTAGGGTCAATGGGATTTTTCTAGTTATGTAGTATTCAACTTTAATGTAGATACCAAGAAAAATGAAACTCCTATAATCCCTTTCAGAAAAACACAGAACAGCTAAAAAGAATGTGTGCAGCACATTTTGTATGAGTACAAGCACTCAACGATAAAGAGATTGGTCATCTTCATTATGACAAAACATTTTATATCATCCATTTGACTGTTAGAAGGAGAGAAAAAAATATTGTTATCATTATAGAAAGACTATGGAATCTGTTAGTTTCTTGTTAGAAAGATTATCCTTTATTAATACTATATGAAGTTAATACTGTATGAAGTAGGGAAGGGAACAGTGATACACAGATATATCTATGTTTAGGCTGAAGGCATGTGGTATTTTATGCACACATTAGAGGGCAAAGACCTCACAGATTAAGAGATAATAATTTGACAAAGAAGTGAGGGAGTAATTTATTGAAACAAAGCCAAACTAACTACCTGGCTTTTACCATTGTTTAAAATACAACCTTCTTGCACAGATATGCAAGCCAGGTTAAAATCATTTTAGAACAATAACGACTGGCAGGAAAGAGCACATCAGTTGCATCACAACTCCCACAAGTGGAAGTTAATTGAAAAATGCATTAATATAGTTTAATTATGCCAGATATTTTTAGACATTAAATTCTTACAAAATTTACATTTCAAAATAGTGGACCAAACTAGTGTATACCTTCGTAATTTTACCTTTCCTGATTTCCCCTTAAAACCTGATTCCAGTACAAATTCATCATTGTGTTTACTGTACAGTAAGTGCAATAGATTTGATCAGTGTTTGATTCATCCCAATATATTTTTATGAGGAGAGTACACAACTTCTTTTTCTTTTCATATTTAACCTGTGTTATACTAGGACTCTCTCTTGTTCAGAGAAGTGCTTTATTATTTAGCTTCCATCTGAGTTGTGTAAGAATTTTATTAATGTGAGTAAGCACAATACTAGTCCAAACTTTTTGTTCTTAAGCCCTCAATACCTGATGGTGAAATGTCTCTATTGTTTTCTACACCTTATGTAGAGATATCAGCAAGGATAGTGCAGTTTGGAGTACTATATGTGAATACATATGAGCTGGCAATAGGTAATGAACTACTAACTTAGTCTTTCCATTACATCTTTCTTTGCCATTGCAGTATGACCTAGATTGAATTTCCTCCTCCTTACACAGCCTAAGGTTCATTTTGATCTCTGAATATTCATACCAGCCAATATGCCTGAATTGCTGGGAGCTCAGAATAACAGCTCCTGTTGTTGTGAGCATAAAAACACTAGTAAAAGATGGTTAGAAAGAGGGAAAGAGACCTGACAATGAAAGAAGATAACTCAGAACATTAGCATGAAATGACCTGGATGATGGGTCAAGTTTGCTGAAGACACAAAAAAGTGAGGAGTGGTTTGTCAGAGAGTTATATGGCCATCCAGATGGCTGACAGGAATCTCATGAAGTTCAAAAAGGGGAAGCAAAAAGCCCTGCCAAACAACAACACCCTGGTAAATCCTTGGTGGTAGCCACCTTGAAAGCAGCTTTGCAGAAAAGGACCTCAGATTCCTGTGTGAGGTGTAATATGCCTTGACAGCAAAAAAGGCTAGTGGTATCTTGGGCTGCATTAGCAGAAATGTTGTCAGCGGGTCAAGAGATGTGATCCTTCCCTTTTCCTCAACATTGGTGAGGCCCTGCCTGGAATACTCTGCCCAGTTTTGGGTTCCCTGGTTCAGATGAGACATGGGCATATTGGTGAGAATCCAATAAAAGGCCGGAAAGATGACAAGAGACTGTGTCTCTCCTCTGAGGAAAGGCTGAGAGAGCTGGGACTGTTCAGCCTAGTAGAAGTCAGGTGGCCTCAGGAATGTTTGTAAACACCGGAAGGGACGGTACAAAAAGGACAGTCGGGGTCTTTTCAGTTGTGCCCCGTGGCAGGACCAGAGGCAAGGGGCACAGCTGAAATGCAGAAAGCTCTGCCTGAACATCAGAAAACACTTTTTCGCTGGGAGTGTGATTGAGCAGGGGCACAGATCTCCCAGGGAGGTAGTGGAGTCCTCCTCCTCCTCAGAGATTTTCAAAAGGCATATTGTAAAACTGTCTTTAGGAAGCCCTGCTTGAACAGGGGGCTTGGACCAGATGACTTGCAGAGATCCCTTCATCCTCACCTACTTCATGACTCTGTGACCCTGAATGAAAGGAATTTACTACAGTGAAAGTACATTGATTAGACTACAAACAATGCTATCATATATAGGATCTATATATTAATCTAGATCAAAATTATCAAAATTTGACCATTTTTTCATGGTTCTTTAAAACCTGTCTCTATAAATAAAAATTCTTCATATGGCAAACAAAATTCTTCACCATTATGCATTTTATGAAAGTTTTTGGTTTTACTCTATAGGATCCAAAAACATGACCATGAATAACCTAGTATCGACTTCCCACTTGTTTCATTAACATTTGAAGCTTCGTTTTGTTAAGTTTTCATTAGTATTTTTTGAAACCTAGAAAAAAGTCTAAAATTACAAAATGGCAACATTTACCATGCCAAATGATTTTAAAAAGTACCTAATTCACACAGATTTCTAATTTAGATGCTTTTATCATCCTTGGGTTTTAAATGTTGGGCTGTAATATTGACAAGATAATTTGCAGAGCATTACTCATGCCATTTAGCTTAAGTCTTCACTGTTTCTTATTTCCTTTTGGAAGTTTTTAAAACACAGATGATTACCCAAAGAACAAGTCAGATCCTTTATCACAGTGAAAATTACCAGTAATAGATTAAATTTATAGATATTAGGAAAACATTATTTTAAAGTTACACTTACAAGAGTGTTTGTTGCTTTACATAGTGGTTTTCAAGGGTTTTATATAGTTTCATAATTAATGCATGTTGTTTGGGGAATGGAAAGAAAGGCTGAAATCTGAGACAATATTAAAATACTTTAGAAACTTTGAAGCATTATAATAGTTATTTCAATAAAACTACTTCAAATATTTCTTCAAGAAGGAAACAATTTGGAGTTCAAGTTCAGCAGCATAATAACTGAAAATGTATAACAGTACTCTTATTCCCATCACTAAACTATAGATTACGGTCTTTTTCAGTTGTTGCCATTATAAATCCCTGTTCCCAGGGGTGCTAAGCTATCATAAAAATTTGCTTTGGGCAATGCTTTGAGATAAGTTCTTCAAAAAATGCATAGGGGATTGGCTTGCAACTCCCACTTGTGTTAATAGGAGCTATCAAGGCAAATCTCTCATGTATTCATGGGAGAAAAAGCTCCAGAGTATAAAAAACTTTCGGCCTGAGGATTATTTGTTTTTGATATATATCCTAATAAAAATATGCTCTAAAACAAAACACTTCAAGCTAGTGATCTCAGTTATTTGCTGGGCCTGTTAGCACTCAGTAGATTTTGTAAAATTGAAATTCCAGTAATGAAGCCTGCAACATAAATTATTTCCTAAATGTTTGTGGAAGAAAGAATAACAATTTGGCTGAAGAAATATAAATTTTCAAGGAAATAACATTTAATTAACTGCACAGAAACATTATATAATAAGCTTTATTCTATTTTCTATCTAATCCAAAATGCTGGTAGAACTTCACTTGGATACACATCGTGTTCTTTAGGAGGTGGGGATGTAGATTGGTGTGGTTGATCTGAGGGTAAGTGTCCCTTAACTTCTACATGCAGCTTCATATTTTCTACTTTCATGTAGGTTACAGTGGTATATCAGCTCATCTTCCCTCTTCTGGGAGAAATTCCATTCTGCCAATTCCAACAGCTCACATTTCATACAGTCCATCCATGCATCAGGTCATGGGTTTACTATAAATGAGTGTGCTGATAAAAAGCTTGACACACTTCATCTTCTAAAAAAATCTGGCTATGTCTGTGTCTCTCATGTCTGCATTCCCCAACTAGCTTGGCAGTAAAATATACCAGAAACTTCCAGTGAGAACCATAATTTTCAGTTCTCCAAAGTTCTCATAGTCATTTACATTAAATGTACAAGTGTCTGAATATTGCAAAAGGAGAAACACTACACAGAAATATCAACTTCATCAACTTCAGCCATTTTGGAAAATAGCTTAATTTTATGTGTTCTGAATCATTCCTTGAAGGAAGTCTTTTTTCACAAACTGTTATGAGATTGCAGGGAAAAGAAAAATTAACCTTACAACCTAAGGACCACCTTTGTGAGTACCACTTTTCTGCCTACACAGTCTACATTGTTTTTCTTAGGCAAGGATTTCTATAAGAACATGCTTATCTCAGAGGTTGACTATGTCAGCTCAAAATACTTCTTCAACACAATTACAACACTATAAAGTCATCTCATGAGCTAGGGAAAGTAAACAATCCTGTATATAATAGGTAAGGCTAAACATACTCCTTTTTCTGTAGGCAGATATTACAAGTCCACTTCTTTATGCTTCTTTTCATTTCCATACATCTTTCTGCTAAACAGATGGCAAAAACTTTAAATAGTACTTGAGGTGAGATCTCACCAATGTCTTAGATCTCACCAATGTCTTCTACAACAGAAATCCTATTTTCCTCTCTGTACTGCAGATACCTTACTTGCCACCATCTCAGATCATATATTCCATTTCAATAGCCTCTTCACATTGCTTCTTCTTGTAGTCTATGTGACTGAGTAATAGTACCAAACTTCATCTTCTTCCTCCATTATTTATATTCTGTAAGCAACAAAGCCTTGCTATTTGTCCTAAACCCCACACCTTTTAGTCCAATGTTCAGTTGTCCATTTTGCTCTGATAGTCTGGACCTCTCCTGTATTAATTTAGTATCACTGTAACTATTTTACTTTTTTTACAGTTTCCATGAGCATTATCACCTGCACTCCTTCCTTACCCATATTACAATTCTTGCACTAGTCTAGCTTCATTAACTTAATATGCAACTTCCTACAGGAATTACTTTGCAGCAAATCTGATGCCCAGATATATTTTAGCTAGTACATTTCCTTTGCCTAGAAAACCCTTTAATTTAGTCAAGAAAGGTACAATTACCCTGCATGATTGGCTTTTTCTGAACCTACTTAGATTTTTTTCGTTTCTGATTTATATAATTAATTACACTATGATCCAGATTTGTTCTAAAATCTCCATGAGGTAGGATTACTGTGTCAGTAATTACCCAGATCACATATCTCCCTTCCTTAAATATATACAACAGGTTTGTTTTCCTGCAACAAATACAATACGATTTGCAGTCTGATGGACTCCTTAAAAATACTTGCTACCAAATTAATTTTCTGTGAGGAAATCATGAGTTCAAATATGAAAACAAAATTTAAACAACATTTTTTTGTGGTCATGTGGAAAAAACTTAAACAACAAATTATTTTGGTCAAGTGGAAAGTTATCAAATTGCATTGATATGCAATTTGGTATGCAATGGGTAACATCTAAAAAATAAATAAATAAGTCATGAATATTTATAATCTGTCTACTTTTAATGAAGTCCATCAAATTTAAATGAGACAAAAGATTAAAGCTACAATTTAAAAGCTTAAAACTAGAAAGGCTTATTTTTAACCTTAGGACAGCCCAGCATTTAAATAAGACCAATTGGAACTGGAATGAAAATGAACTCTTAATTTTATTAATCTCCTTACACTGTTGTGCATTGTTCTGAGTCACCATAATATGCATAGCTTCTGAACAGCCTGACACTTTGCTTTGCATTTCATGCTATATTTTAAGAAATATGTATCATATATCACTTGTTAATGGTTTCTGTGGGAGGAGATGAGTAATTAAGGACTTGTGAAATTGGGGCAGGGTACGTTTTTATAACTGATAACATAAGCTTACAGGATGGCTGCAGTTCAACAAAGGGCTTAGCTTTCTCTGTTCTATAAATAAGCACAGGAAATTAGATTAAAATTTTAAAATTAGATTGCCAAGATTTTCAAAAGTGACCATAGGATCTGTGTGTGTTCCTTTGGGACCCCCACTATGTAGTTTTTTTTAGAATCCTCATGTCTGACACTTTTTGAAAATATTTTATTTTTAGAAAGATTTTATTTCTTCAGCCTTAAATATATATATATATATTTTTTTTTTTTTTTGAGAAGGATTTAGCTAGACTTGGAAAAAAACCAAAGAGAGCAACAACAGGACTACTCTTATAATTGAATTGTCTTGTTGGACATGTTATATATAGCACATTATGGAATATAAATTTTCTTTATAAGGATGAATTGTAGTCACATAAATCCTTCTGTATGGGTCTTTTTAGTGTAAAGTATTTTTTTGTAATGTTAATAGGCAGAAGTTAGTCCTTACAGTTCCTCCCACTTCACCATTGCTTTGAACTTTCATTTAGAAATCTAATGAATGTTTAAGTTTCCTTGGTTTTCTTTCCTAAACATTGGTAGAATATGAGACAATGCCATTTACAGTCTTGGAGAATTTATCTGGGTTTTGGAAATAAAACAGTCATATTGATTAGGGCTTAGATGCTTGAGTTTCAGGCAGAGGAGGGAGGAATGGAGACATCTTTCCTTCTCTGGTGTTTAAAAAGATGTCTGATATCCGACAGCTGATATCCACTCAATATATCTAACACACTAAAGCAGGCTTATAACTATAGTTTATGATTATCTTGTGAGATTCAAGGGTCCTCTCCAAAGCCCTTGGAAAACTCAGACTGTATTTGGATTTGGTATTGTTATAGAACCTGAGCACTCCACTCCATCTGGCTACTGTTCGGTTTCCAACAGGAGAAAAGTGGAGGCCAAGAAAGACACTGGTGAGGATAAAATGGAAATTTTCAAAGTACACCTTACCTTGACACGTGGCCTATATTTACTACAACAGACCAAATTTTTAGAAAAACATGGGAAATGGTCTGTACAGTTTTCTCTTTTGCAGAATGAGATTTGGGAAGATCCTGGGCATGTATCTGCAATACATTTTTAAAAGAAAATGAAACACATACTCCAGAGAATGAAACTATTCCCCTTTTATAAAATTCTGAGGGATCTTTTCACCCAGTACTATTTCATTGGTTTCATTGTTAATGAAACAATACAGCAAAAAAGGGTGTTGAGGACAGAAAATGTCCTAGTATGTGCTACACATGAACTGAGCTGAATACATGAATTTAAACATAAATTAATGTTAGTAACATAGTAATGTATATAAAGCAGAAGCAAGGAAAAGCATTGAACAAAAAGCTGGATTTTTCTTCTGCTTCTGTTTGAACCATTACAACTGTCATTACCATTTCAAAAATAGATCCTCACAGAACTGCAACACCTAAAACCTTATCCAGTACCTGCATTTGAACATTGTACAGGGAAGACAGCTATATGTACAAATATTAAATAAAGAGAAATCTTAAAATTCTTATCAAGAAGATTGCCAACTGCTTAAAAAAGGAGATTGAGTATACCAGTCTCTATTCTCCAGTTCTCTTCAATTTCCTTGAATTATAAGCCTATGCAAAAGGATTTGGGACACCTGAACAAAAAAGATGAATGAAAAATTATTGCAGTTGTAATTGGCAAGTATGGTTTTTGCTGTTCTGGGCATACGGAGGGCAGGAACAAACATTTGTGGATACATGTGAAAGTTTTTAAGTTTTGTCAGAAAAAGAAAAAAAAAAGATTACTAAAGGAAATGCTACATGTCCTTGGAAACTACCCTCGCACTTCTAATCCACTACATGTGAGCTAGGTTTGTCACCAAGAATAAAGTGTGTCCTGAACTGGCAGCACTTCCTTTTCTTTCTCTTTCTCTTCCTAACAGACAGATATACAACTTACAAATTACAGTACCAAAATTAAATGTCTGAACAGCACCTGGCATGAGTCTGCATGTTGTCTAATTCCACTCCTGTGACGCTCCATGTAAAACTGTATTGATGGCACCATAGATTGCCTAAGTCTGCACAGCTACTCCTGCCACTCCTCCCATGTCTCACAGAGATCAATTTACACATCTAGTTTTTATGCATCAAATTAATGTAGTGTTTGGAGGGTAAATTCTGTTTAAGCAAACAGTTGAACTCTATTAACAGCTTTGAAAGTGGGAGGGAAATAGCAGAAAAAGCCACATTTTCTTTGATGACAGCTCCCACTGCTCAGCCAAAAGGCAGGAAATGCAGCTCCCAATGCTGTTCAGAGACAATCTGAATGATTTTGTGGGTATTTTGATGCAAGTAAAGACTCAGAACAAATTCATTGTGTGGAGGAGGAACTGCACAACAGCAAATCTTTTTTCCACAGCTACTGAATCTTAAAGGCAAAGTTCCTTTGTGTGTATCTCTACACTGTAACTCATCCAACAGTTAGACTGTATATTAGGTATAAATGCAGGATATTTCAGTCAGTATTCTAAACTCTTCCTGTAAAGCCTATTTGTTTGCTATGTGTCTGTACAGCAGTTCCAATCTAGGAGGCAAATAAGTAACTAAAATTATGTCTTTAATTTGCTAAAACAGGTATTACACAAAATAGAACATTTCGTTTTTCAAGAACAGTATATGATTGATTTTTTTTTATACAATATATTAAGGTTTACATTCTCAAAGGGTTTTCTGGACTCAGGCCCTAAAAGCAAGTAAAGTTCTGTATTGTAAGCTAAAATAGAAATATTTTTGCTGTTACTAAAAATATAATGGAATTATATTTTTATAATGGTGGTGAACTTTAAAATCATTTGGAAATTATGCAATTGAATATAGTTTAGGTCCAGTAGATAAAGATGAAGAAGAAATAAGACAAATGCAGAAACTACTATATTTAACAATGCATCAAATGCCATCATCTCTTAGTGTTGACTCATTTACCCTTGACATCTATGGAAACTGGTCTTCAGTATCTCCCAAAGGTTGAACTCCAAGAAGAAGATAGAGAACAGGCAGTCAACAGAACTAAGAGATCTTAACTAACAAAGTAGTTCTGCCAAAATATTACTTTGTTACCTTTTTAGTTGGAAAAAAGGGGATAACTTTCTCCCATTGGAAAGCACAGTGATGAACCTACACAGAAAAGAAACATATCATTAAAAGGACACATCTAGATGCTATAAACCCTTATATCTCTGACTGCTGACTCTCCTGCAGCCTAATATAGAGCTGGTAATGTGTCCTCACAGGCATGTGTGAGTTGAACTTCCAGGAGGGGTAAATCACAGAAATCAAGTCTCTCACTTCTACCTATTGTTATATTAAAAAATATGGATATAGGCAGGTGCATCTTTTACTGCTTCTTTCTGTGTTTTAAGGGTGACACACAGTTGTCAATGCGTGTTTGGGGATCCTGATCCCTGTCTGCTGAAATGCACCTTTCAGGAGACATGGACAACAGGATAGTGGCTTTATAAATCCCAAGTTCTCTTAGACACAAGCTGGACATTGCCATGCTCTGCTCTCTATGTACTCTACTTTGGGATATGTGTAGTACCAGACTAAGACATATCTAAGAAATTTGCAGTAATAATGACATTATTGGTAGAAAGTAAGGTGTCTACATATTGCATCCTAATTCTGGATCATTCTCTTGGATTTAGGTGCCGAAATACTTTTTTTCAAGTATATTCTTAGAGCCTTATTGTTTCTGTTTGAGAACAAATCACATTTATCCTATTTATTATTTAGTCTTTTTTGTGAAGTTAAAGTTTAAAATAAGTTCTCCCTTATATGTTCCTAGGAAACTACTGATCTCCACATATCTACTTTCCAACCCCATATAATAACTGTGATATTTATCCAGCAACTGCTGCCCCAAGGTTCCTGAGAAGAGAAAACTCTGCTATGTATTTCAGAAAATAAGTCATCTAAGATGCAGGAGGAAAGAGAGTACAAAAAATTATAGAGCTTTACTTTGTTTTTTCCTTTATACAATAGAAATTAATTATTTTTGCTAGTTGTGGGTAATTATTCACGTTGTATTTCTGGTGAGTTCGGATTCGTTAACTGATACACAGGTTCGAGACCTGTGTAAAATTAAATTGGAATATAAACAAAATAAGCAATCCTGAATAATATCATACCGTATAAAGATGACTAAATAGCGATACTATCAGAGTTCGAACAAATATATTTTGTTAATGTTTTTAATTTCTCACACAAAATAATAAACATTAATATTTTCTTACTCACTTTTCTTTCTGGTAGGTGATAAAGGCACTGTTCAAGAGAGGAATCTGTAGTGTCAGCCCTTTCCCATCTGCCCAGGAGCTTTTATTCAGATCAGAAATAAAATGGTTAAGCAAAAAGCAAAAAGTCTTGGAACTGTTAATGGAAGCAACTATAAACTTTGGAAGTACAAACTATTTCCACATTAGTGCTATCTCAGTCTTTTTTTCTTGTACACATAAGGTACACTTGCATTTCTGCATTACAAATTAGCAAAACCTTTTTTTTTAACTGTATTATTTTACTGGATAGTGGGCAAACTATTAGTTGTACAAAGTGTTTCTTATATTCTTTCTCAAATTTGAGCTGATTATTCAAATAATATTTTTAATTTTTTTTTTTTTTACAAGTGAAACACTATTTCAGGTTACACTGTCTCTGTATAAGCTATCATTTCAGCTAACATCACCAACAATGTATTTTTCCTGCACTGTAATTGTTTTAGGCATGACTATTTTCTCTTTGCATGCAGCTACTCCTGCTTATTAGAAATAATATGTGCTGTATTTAGATATAAACCTGTTCATAAAATACTTCATTAGAAATATTTAATTTAGAATTAGTTCAGTGATGGCTTGGTAAAAAGAAATGTCTGGATTTATTATTTATCAAGTAAAACCAACATAGAAATATTTTATTTATTTATGATTAAGATGGAATGATTAGTTTATTTCAAACTATCGTTATTTCAAGAGCATTTCGTGATTCCTGTTTTGTTACTACAGTTTTTTTCCCTAGAAGACTTAGCAAGATTCGTATCTAGTACAAGATTTTGTTGTTACTACTAGGTTGAGTGATCAGCAGCCAGACATTGGACCAGTATCTCCTTTCCTGTTTTCTGCAGGTGTCTATTGACATATAGGAAGCAATTTCTTCCTGGCAGCCAAATTATTTTACTTGGTTTGGATGGACAATCTTGTTGACTGGTTTCCTTGACACTGACATGAATCAATAAGGACACAATCCATTCTATGTTCATGAAGCTGAGGTGGCCATCACAGTAAACTGCTTATTATGCATTACCACTTACACTTAAATGTGAGAGAGGAGAGACAATGTCCTGTAGTTTCAGATTCCAAGCTATGTAACAAACTCGGACTCCTGCTTCCAAGAAGCTAAGGATCATAAATCTTGCATGCAAAATACCATGCTAGTGTTTTCAGGGTGTAATACCTGTTTAAATTGACATAAAAATTAAATCAAGATGTGGACACTGTTGGAGGTTTTGGTATAATAAATCCAAGGACCTTTTTGTTCGTGCTTTAATAAGTTACCTTTTCATTGAGGCTGAAGCTTCTTTACCATCAATTTAATTTATTGCTTAGTTTTCTCTCATTCAATGTGCTACATATACAACATCTTCTGCAGTATCTTACCTTCAAATCAGTTTGTTGCTTCCAAAGCATTTGTCTCATCTTACCTTAGTTTCTACCACGTCTACATGAGACTCTAATAGCTAAATAATTTCCTTTTTTGTTCTTTTGTTTTACACTTACTAGGTTTAAACATAGGAAAATTTTTTTTCTTGCTTCTTAATATCTAGAGGCTTCTAATCAAGTACTCCTGAAACTGTTGTGTCCTTCAGTTTAACTGCTTGACTTGGTTAGCTTTACCTTGAAGACTTTCAATTCTCAATGGCTTTTCAACACATAAATTAAATGTTTCACCTGAAATTGGACTGAACATAGATGCTTTCAATACCTTTACTAATTATCTGTAAAGTATATTCATTAATCAACATTTCCTATTTTAAATAAAAATGTATTATTCTGACACTTGTGATTACGGTCTCCTAGCAACTTTCTCCAACCTGTCCTTTTCATTTCTATGGTCTAAGGCCAGAAAGGAGTGAAGATAACCCTAATTCTGCATGTGGTTTAATCCTTTTCTCCATGTGGTATAACTTAAATTTGTTAAAGGAGCTGATATCTGTAATTTCATTGGACTAATGATAAAGTACAGTATTAAACTTCCATTCTACATGTCAGTGTAACCTATATCATAGAAAGAAAAATCTATTCCCACACATTCACTTAGAACCTGCAGTTAGCAGGCTGATTGTTTTTCACACAGAAAACTCCAGCAAGGCATCTTAAAGGAAAAGCTTAATTCAATAGGTTTTTTCAATACCTCAGTAAGAATCAACTTTTTTTTATTTTACATGCTGCTCTCCTCAATCCAAGTGGCTGCATGAGGTAAATTTTCTTGTCCCCAGTTGCCAAGTGCCTTCTCATTTTTCAAGTCCTCCTTAAGCTTTTCTCTGAAATTACTTCCTCTTCTTTTTATGTCCATATATCTATAGGGCTTTTTTCTCCTGGAACATATTTTCGTGTCCTATCACAGCTAGTTCTTACAAAATTGCGTAAGCTCTTCTCCTTAGGTGCCTGATGTTACAATCTCTGGCACCCTGTGGGACAGCTGCAGTGCTTTCAGAAGAGGGAGGTCTAATTCTGCAACAGTAGGCCTTCAAAACAGTAGTTCATAAACCACCATATAGCTTTATATATGTATAAACTTACATATCAAGAAAACCATTCTTCCTTGCTATCAGGGTGCAATTTCTCATCTTTCACCACACTTGAATTTAGGGCTGAACAGATCTGTTTTTGTGCTGGTTTGCACTTATTCCATAGCTCCATCTTCATGGATACACAAGAAAGCAAGACTAATGACAACATCAGTGCTTGTCCCTTCTATGTAAACCAAAGCTGAAATTAAGTATCTGATCCTGTTCTTGAATTTAAATTTGCTAGTCATCCATACTGTTTACAACACAATTTAATACAGACATACAGGAAAAATTCTGTAGATTTTTGAAGGAGTGAGAGCCTGCATATGCTCTGGGCTTTAGTACAGGCTCGAGCTTTTCTTTCTACACTCTGTGTAGGGCAAATACAAGTAGCTTGCGTGCACTATCTTCCAAGAGGTATGAAAAATTCATCTTTCTTTATTGAGACAGTCAACATCCTGGTCCTGTGTGGTCTGGAGCCAGATATAAGTTTAGAAAGAAAGAGCCTAAGAGATAGGCTCTTAAGTCATGCTTAAACCCAGTCTAGGCTTTGGCCCATTGTCTTTGCAGAGAAGGAACCTGAATGGGAATGAAGAGATTATTTCTGTGGCACTGTTTTTAAGAAATCATGGATTCTAGCCTGGAAACATGGGCACCAGCAGTTTGAGTTCCTTTGCTTATTCAGTTACAGGAGGGAAAGCACTCAAGGATTCTGCCTGGGAAAGAAATGAACTGAAGAAGCAATAAAGAAATAGAGAGCATGCTGGGGCACCCACAGATACTTCTGCAGCACCTGTGATGTCAAAGTTGAAACTGATGCTGCTTTTTTGACTCCCTAATTCTACTGATTTTTTTTTTTTTTTTTGGTGTTAATGGAAGANTTGTGGGTGTTAATGGAAGAAGGCAGCATGCATCTAGTCTTTTATCTACTATGGAGCTCAATGACACTGGACAATCTGAGAATACTTGCAATGCATGGAGAATACTATTCATACCATGCGAAATGCATTAGAAATTACTTAGAAATTAACTCTCTGTGGTTGTTTATAGATACAAATACACTCAGTTGGGCTCAAGCATTCAAAGCCATCTTCTTATGATGGGTAGTGAATTTACTAACATAAATGGGAACTATGCCATGTATGCTGGCCAGAGTACCAAAAGATCCAGGTCCAGACAGGTTTAGTTTTCTCATGTAGGTAGAGCATAGCTGGTAAACGTCAAACTCCTGAATCTGATCTGGTCAACAAAAATCAATCGGATCTGTATTTTCCTGTTTTCTCAAAACTTTCAACATAGGTTTCTTCTTTAGGACGTTCACCATTCATTTTCAATATCAAATTACATACTATATTTTGGATACAGATACAAGATAAGGCACTGAGGAAGTGCTCATTGAAACACTTTCAATTATTTACCAGTAATTCTGGATAACCAGGGAGGTCCCTGTTCAGTGGAGGTTGGCATATGTGACACTCAGCTCCAAGAAGGGACAGAAAAAGGACCTAAGGAACTACAGGTATGTCAGCCTGATCTCAGTGCCATGGAGCTGATCATCTTGAGTGCCACCACATGGCATGTGCAGGACAATCAGAGCATCAGGCTAAGCCAGCCTGCATTTGTAAAAGGCAGGTCCTGCTAGAGCTCATCCTACCTGACGATGCAGCCTCACCTTGGGTCCCATGTGTAGTTTTGGGAGCTACAATATAAGAAAGACATGAAGCTGTTAGAGAGTGTCCAAAGGAGGGCAACAAAGATGGTGAAGGTGACTTGGGCAGCAGCTGAGGTCACTTGGTCTGTTCAGCCTGGAGAAGATGACACTGAAGGGAGAGTTAAGGGACAGGCATCAATCTCTTCTCTCTGGTGACAAGTGACAGCTGGCTGAACATGAGCCAGCGGTGTTCCTGGCTGACCAAGAAGGCCAATGCCATCCTGGTTTACAGCAGTAAGAGTGTGGCCAGGAGGACAAAGGCAGTGATCGTTCCCCTGTATTTGACTCTGGTGAAGCCACATCTCAAATCCTGTGTTCAGTTTTGGGCCCATCACTACAAAAAAGATACTGAGGTGCTGGAGCGTGTCCAGAGAGAGGCAAAAGGGCTGGTGAGGGGGTCTGGAGCACAAGTCTTATGAGGAACAGCTGAGGGTGCTGGGGGTGTTTGGCCTGAGGGATAGAGAACTCAGGGGGGACCTTTTTGATCTCTGCAATGTCGTGGGGCGAAGCTGGGCGTGTCCCAATTTAGGAACACTCAAGAGAGGCTCAGGACACGGCTGTTGTAGAAAAACAGTCTCTAACTTTATTTTGACTCCAGTATTTTATACATATGTACAGAGGTCAAGGGATTGGCTACACAGGTTGCCACCCCTTCAACTTGGATGGTGGGCATCACCATCAATCATTTCTTCTCTCACAGGAGAAGTATGTAAACATTCTAAGAATAGACATTATTTACATCAAGGCTGCATGTGAAACTTCTACAGAAAGACAAAAGACAGAAAACTCAAGGCAACACTGCAACTCCCTGAAATGAAGCTGTGGTGAGGTGGGACGGGGTTTGTTTCTTTGCCTGAACAACAAGTGATAGGATAAGAGGAACTGGCCTCACATTGCACCAGGGGAGGCTTAAAGGGCATATTAGGAAAAGCTTCTTTACAGAAAAGGTTGTCAATTGGAACAGGCTGCCCAGGGAAGGGGTTGAATCATCATCCTGGAGGTATATAAAAGACCTGTAGATGTGGTACTTGGGGACATGGTTTGGTGGTGGACTTGAGTGTGTTAGGGCAATGGTTGGATTTCATGATCTTAGGGGTCCTTTACAAATTAAATGATTCTTCGATTCTGATTCTAGATTGGATCTTGCCAGTTTTAGCTCATTGATTCACACATTTGGAGGAATGTTCTCTCTATGCTATGTTAAGAATAGTAGCAATGAAGAAAATAAAATGGGAAATAGAGGACTTACAGCAAGACTTAAAGCTGTATAGAACGTTTACCTGCTGACTTAATGCTACTATCAGCTTCTTCTCTAAGGCCTAAATTCAACCCCATCTTGGAGATATCAATAAAAATTAATTCCTCCTACTGGGAAAAAAAAAAAATCTCTTTCTGGTTCCTGCTCCTTGCCAGCTACTATTCTGGTGTCTCTGCTTCAAACTTTCTCTGTACCTTTTCACTTTCATCTTAATATATTCTTTTGTCTCCTTTCCCTCCTTCAGCTATCAGAATTGAATTTTGTATCTACATAAGTTAATGCAGTGGAAATACAGTAGGGTGGATTCTATATGTTATACAGAATAGAATTAAACAAAATTGCACACGCAAGAAGTAGTTTTTAGGTCTATCCTTTATTTCTGCCTCATTGTGAAAAACAGAATTGAATTAATCAGTTAATTACTAGTTCATAGAAAAACAAACTAATTTACTTTTTTTTTAAAAGGGGAAGAAAAAAGGCAAGATTGTTACACAATGAAAATTAGTGACTGATTACTACAGGAAATTTCTATATTTTGAAGTATCAAACAAGAAGGGAAGAATGGAAGAAAGGAATGAAAAAAGCAAGAAAGAAGAAACAAAGGAGAATAGAAAGAATGAAAAAAAGAAGGAGAAACAACTATGTAACCCAGTTACATTTTGTTTAACCTCAAAGGAAGATTTTGCTCTCCTGCAAGTTATTCACTTATGCACTTGCTATGAAATCAGCATTGTGAGTAAGTTGATAGCCTGTACAGGGAAGGAAAGAATGGCAAGCTGATTATTTTATGGTTATTTCACAAAACTGATGAGACAGCAAATGATATTCAATCCTATTAAAAAGACTAAGCACAGCCTTTTTTCTAGCCTTAAAAAAAAATTCCTATGTTCCTTGTGCTGGGATTGGATGATATGATTCTACAATTCAGGGAGTCTGCAGAACATCTGCAATGAAATTGGTTTTCTGTGGAAAACTGATGAATCACTTACTGCCAATGACTGGAAGGAAAAGTACTTGTTTATGCCCTTATGTAATGAATTTTTATGAGGTGAAGTTTGCTGTTTATAAAAAATATACTTTCAGCTGCTGCAGATGAAAAATAATAGAATTCAGAATTTAGACCACCACATTACTGAAAAGGCAGTCACTAATAGAATATCATCATCTACTTGCAAAATGTCAAAAAAGGGCTTTTACTTCTGTAATAGAATTAAAATTTCCATCCATTCCATAAAGTCTTACAAGAGGGAAAAAAAACCCCAAAAAACCAAGAACAATATTAACAGCTACCTTTGTTAACATATTTCAAAATAAAATGAATACTTCTACCAAAAAATACATGTTCTGTTTCAAAAAGTAGATCTAAAACATCATGAGCAGTTCCTGACAAAGCAGTCTCTCCATAATAATGGAAAATCAATGACATGCTTTTCCTTGAATGTCCCCCAACAACATCTTTAAAGCATGAGTTAAAGTAATAACTTAGGTGTAAGAACTGACCATTTCACTGTGAAAAGCAACTTTTCACAATCCTATGTATCTTAAGAGACTTTTATGTCTGCAAATTAGTGGAGCTAATTTTAAGAATTAACCAAACTCTTTTATTCTTATATTGAGCAAGAGTTGAGTTTGATTGCTACAATCTTTTAATTTCTTTTAGAATCTTGAGACATTTCAGTATTTCAGAAGTTGAATGTTATTTCTTTTTTGATCCTGCCATGTATTTCCAAAAATAGCTGTAGGTGAATGGAAATGTGCAGATATCTATTCTTAATGACTAATGCATTTTGCATTTCTGCAGCAAAAGCTGTTTTGCTGTGTATGTGAAAAACTTTCAAGTGCCATTTTCTTCATAGATCTAATCTCCATGTCCCGATACTATATTGGTTCTGCAAGTATGGATAATGCACCAGTTTTTCTTTGATCAATTTATATTTTTATGAAGTTGGGTTTATCTGGCACTAAGCAATGGTATGAGGCAACCTGCACTTTTTTTGTGCCTTGCCACTCTACTACCTTTGAAATTGTTGCAGAGTGACTGCTGTTGCCGCTATCAGTCACAGGGATTATGAAAGGATACAACAGAAGCAGCATGGCCATCTGCAAAGAGACTGCAGGTCCATCTACACCTTCTGCAATGGCCAGTTTGGTTAAACCTGGAGACAACCAGCCAAACACAACGGAACTGTTACCCCATTTTCCACAATGCATGTAACAGAAGCTGTGCCACTTGGCTAACTGCCCATCTCATGCTTGCATCTGCAGCATGCTCTGGTCATTCAAGCATTGCTTTTGGAGAAGAAACACCACACACCACATGGGACCACTTTGTATATGGAATGAACAGCAGCAAGTGCACAGTTTTTGCACACAACGGGCCCTCTGAAATGCTCATTTTTACCCTGCAGCCACATTCCTCTAGAGCTCAATTCTTGTGTCGAGCACCTGCCTCCAGTTTTACCCTATTCTTATCCTTTTTTTTTGTTTTAATTCAGAATAAATCAGGGACAGGTTGTTATTATTGGCAGCGTAGCAGTCATGGAGATGTTGAATCCTTTACGAAAAGTATCCTGATAGATATGAGATGAATGGCAGCACACCGGCCAACTTTATCAGATTTTGCACCACTTTGTTCTCTTAGGAGACCCAAGATCAGAGACGTATGCAGCTAAGGATTTTGTACCCATTAAAAACTGCCTGCAAGACATAGAACTACCTGCACCAGCCATTGCACAAGTCTGTCCACACCTCTTATCTGAAACAGATCTGCATTTTTGCATGCAGATCAACAGTTTAAGAATTCTAAGTCCCAGGTGTGCTCTAGAGAACAGAAAAGATGGGTAGTTGGCTTCAGCAGATGCTCTACAAACATGCCTGTGCATGTTTGTGATTCATCTGGCGCCAGCCTGAGAGGGATTCTACCCAGAAATGTTTTTCCTTGAATGATATTTGGCCACTCTGCCAGGCTTGTGCCAGCTCCTCGCTTTGGAAGTGGACTCCCCCGGAATGGCAGAAACTGAAGACTGGCAACAATTTAGGTGGATGTTTTAATGCTGTCAGCATGTACAACTGTCTTAGGAGGCTGAAGGCAGGCAACCGTAATCTATTCAACAAATTCTAAGAGTTCCTCCAGGGAATATGCGAAGGGTTGAAGCACCATTTTGAAACTGCTTCTGGTGTTTTGGTTGCATGCACTGTGACTTGCAGCAGCTCAGGCTACCATACTCTATTAAAAGCAAATGACCATCAGTTTTATTACGTGTTGTGGCAATAAGCACAACCCTGTCCTTACCCAGTCATGTCACAATATTCTCTTCTCAGTACAAGTCAACACAGCTTCCCAGCAAACACACAGCAAAGTGTAACAGCTATGACTAATCTGCTCAAAAGAAATGGGAAAAGATAATTTGTTTAAATCTAAAACTGAATAAAGTTTAAAAAAGTCTAAACTAGTTTCTCACTTTGCATTTTAGTCTCATAAATGACAAAGTATGAAGTCACCCACTGAGGAAGAAATAACCACTCTTTGAGAAAAACTCTTTTAAGAAAAAGGCAAACTTCAGAACCTCCTGTTAAAAAATATCATTTATTTGTCAACTTGGTTTTCATAAGAATGACACATCCTAGATAACAATTGTATTAGCATTCTCAAATAAGAACATTATAATAGATTGTATTTAGCAAATACATATCTTTCATCTTTCTTCACATCATCTCTTTACTAATGCTGAGATCATCCTTGCCCATCATATTTCATGGAAAAAAAAAAAAAAGTATTTCCAAGGCAGAAATCAAATACTATCCCCCTCATTTCTTTTACAGAAACTCACACTTTTAACTCTTCTATAAAATTATTTATATAAGACTTCCCTTAAAACATACAGAGTAGATGGAATGGTGGTGGTTTGTGGAAGTAAAAATCAGTACTCTCTGATTTCTTTCATCTGAATGCCTCCTGAATCACACCTTGGGGCAATCAGTAATTCTCATTCAAATGCAGAAATGAAAAGCTTTCTAGTATGTTCATTAATATAATTAGTCTGTTTCATTTATACATTCATTTTTTGATAATGAAAATGTTAATGTAGCACACAAAGCCAACAGGGCACAAAGAAAACTGGTAATATAAGGCTGCAACACCTATCCAAGACTGAATAGAAGTTCTGGTCCTTTAGATTCCTTAAATTCTAAGCATTTATCCTTTTCACTTATGCACATATACCATTAGAATGTACATTCTAATGGTAGCTGAATACTAACCCCTTTTGTTTAAAGATAAACATTCCAAAACAAATTTTATCCCCTCTACTGCAGGAAGTAGGACCAGAGGTAGCAGTCCTTTCTTAAAGTAGAGTTTAAACCTGAAAAATATAATGCTTATGAGGACAAATTATCAAGGTAATTAATATGTAGAACTAATTATCCTTTGATTAGTCTACAAATTATCTGATTTTTTTCCTGTAATATCTTCAACTAAGACTCTTCTGCAGCTTATAGATCACAAGACAGAACAAAACAGAATTAAAATATTAAAATATGTATTTAACTTTAAAGTGCTTCAGGAAATGCTGAATATTGATTTTGAAGTACTAAAAAAAGGTAAGCTGGTAGCAAATAGTTTTTCAATATCCGAGTTGGAACCCTGGCCTCATTAATCTCAGCTGCAACTACAACTGAGTAAAGGTTTTACCATATGGGAGATTAAAAAAAAAATCTGCATCTGACATAAACAACCATTCTTTTCCCAAACCACCTACTTGTGAGATGCTTGTGAGATCACCACTACCTGAGATGCTTGGTACCTGCTTACTTGCATGGAAAATAAAAGAACTAAACCCTTACCTTAAGATCTAGGATCTTAGGGTAACAAAACTGTTTATGCCACAAGATGCTGACTTTACAAACTTTGTTAATGATATGGGCTACAAACCCAACACAGTGATGAGGATGTGCTACAGAAGTAGAACAATGCTTTGCTATAATAAGTCAACATAAGTATTAAAAGTTTAATGTCAGAAAAAAAAAACCCAACAGTAAAGTGCAATATAGCAGAACCAGCAGAAAACAGCTGTACAACTGAGGTACTAAACTGCTTGAAACAGGTTTTGTATTGATAGTGTAGCAGGGAAGAAAAACAAAGTACAAACTTTACGCTGCATGAAGCTGCAAGAGACAAAACAAACCCCAGGAATTTCATACAGCTTACCCACATCCAATAGCAGGACAGAGGGAGGTGAAATGAAAAAGGAAGATAACATTCTTCAATATTCAGAAAATGAAACATTTCTAAATAGGAAAGAAGCTAACTCCTACGTAAGAAGGACATGACACCTAGCAGAGGCCAGTACAGAGAATCCACACTCTTTTTGATAAAATATTGCTCTGAGACTTCAGAATAAAGGAAGACTCCACAGTAAACAAAGGTCTGCCATGATTGTAAGTGATAAACACTGGATTTTGGATGCATTCCAGTCTTAATTAATAAACATAGTTAAAGACCAAAATACCAAAAACGCTGATGATGTTTCTGGAGACATTAGATCACCCTGAAGTCAGGGTTGCCAATACATTTCTTTGGGAAAAGCTATTAAAGTAACATGGAAGGACAATTCATATAATATTCCTTCAGGATCAAGAAGTAACTTCTTGATGCTCTCCAAATGACTTGTCAGCTTTCACACTCTAATAAGAACAGGTTTGCACCTGCTGGTTCTAATTGCAATGGCAAATAACAGAAATACAGTAGGCTGCTAATATACACATTTGACAGCAAATAATATTGCAGCACAGTATCTGGAAGCACTTGCTCTGAAGTCTCTGTTGACTCACAGTAGCAGAATTAATGAAGTTTTGGGCTGCCCACCTGCTAACTATATCTAATTACATCAGATGAAAGCACTGTGTGTCACTCTAAAGATCAAACCCTAAAATTTAAGATCTTCAAACAAACAGGCTAGTGGGTTGCTCTAATCAGGATGTAGAATGAAGAATGTAATAAACCATTTCATAAAAGTAGATCAAAGATAATCAGCTGTTATCCTGCTATTTTGGGGGCTGACTACTGATGATTGCCAATCAAAAGCTACCATAAAGCTATTTATTCAATTTAACTCTATATGTTTTTGACAATTTAAGATTCAAAAGAGGATGTAATGCATTTTTGTGTAATGAGACTCTTCTGGATAAGACTTCCTATTAAAAAAAGATTGCAATTAGAAAGAAAAAAAATATTATAGGTTGAAGAGTAAATGGATAAAGTGTTGTTAGAACAATCAAAACATTGCAAAACCAACTAAGAAAGCAAAGAGTGAAAGCAAAAAGCAGGAAACCACCTATTTTAATGTATCAACCTGCACATAACTACGTTTGGTCGTCTTCTGTGTGAAAGCGAATTCTGAGATTTGGCACCAACTTCGACCACAGCAAAAACACTTGAGTGGCAATTCCTACAGACAGCACCTTGTGAGCAAACGGTTTTCTTCAGTGTCTCTGACTCAGAAGAATGTGGGTTACCCTGAACAGTTGCCACATTTCCATGGATGATGGGTCTCATCCCTCAGCTCCTGAGGGAAGAGGTGAAAGGCAATATAAACGTAATTAAAGGTCAGAGACATAGTTGTCAGAGAAAATTAGTTGTCAGCTCACGAAGGTCTACAAGGTACACTGTTTTGTTTACACCTTCTTAACAGCTTTGCTTTTTTAGTGTAACATCATACTGGGAATTCAAATTTAAAATTATTCTTTAGGCACGAAAAGAACAACACTTCCATTAAATTCATCTAGTAGTTAAGCTGGTAATGGCACTGTGTCTGGCTAAGTCAAAGATTGCTAAATCACAGTTTGCCAAGTGCCTTATTCAGTTGGAATATTCTAAACTTTGCAAGTAAAAGTTCTTATTGAACCTCCTGAGAATGTTGTTGTTTCTCCCACACACTATCCAGAGTAAATGCAACTACCTTCCCCTGCCAAGTTGGGTAGGGCATTATGGCACTGTTACTCAATAAAAACCTAAGACCAGTAAAAATACGTGTTACAATAAATTACAGAGCTTCCAAAGCCATCTTTAAGCAGTCTGTTTTCAATAATTTCTGAAACCTTCCATTAATCTCTTCAATACATATCATGTACAGTATAAAACCAAATCAACCTCACATCAGACACGCAATTCTGTCATTTCAATTTTATACTTCAATGGCTGAAGATTGTGTACCTCTGAGCCACATTTAGGACATGTAAAATACATATCAAATAAAAAGTTACTTTTAATACAGTAGTAACAAAAAACATGTGGACAGCCGATGGTGTGAGGCATGGTAGGCCATTCCCCACATAGCGAACATTCCCTGCAGTGAGCTGCTAATGTGTTTTCACTATTGGAAATACCTGCAATAGGCAAGCACCAAGAAGAAATTTTAAGTTTCAGTTTCTGTACATTAATGAGTGGTAGCAGGTATATCAAAAATTCAGCAAAGCCATGCCATAAGAGCTCCCTGTTCATGTATTCAAATCCTATCTGACGAACACTTTGCGGCTTGCAAAAAACTGACCTAATTCCTAGGATGCGTTCTGTAAGTGTTGCGAATGTCCCTTTCCGAAGAAAAATCAGAAAATTTAGAAGTCCACAAAGCTTAAGAAGTCCAGATCCAAAACTAATATAGCTCTTAATTTTGCAGAAAGATTGCTGTTGTCGATTGCTAAATAAATCATAACATCTTTCTTCCAACCATCTTCCACCAACAGTGAGAATTAGATACCATAACTTCTGGTGTTTGCTCAGAGGTTGGTATTTCTCTGTCTGAGATAAGTTATTCTTGTATTGAATATTGAGAATAGCCTGTCCCACAGTTGCGTTCTTGGAATAGACAGTGAATTTCCATAATATAAAACATAAAAACGCTTTTACTTCTGGTTCAAAATGAGCCAACACCCCTGGTTTAAATCCATGAAAGCAGCTGGTGAACTGGGACCACACTAGTTGTTCCAGGGCTTTGTTTAGTTCAAGAGCATCAAGTTGACTTATTCTGAGCACAGTATTCACACTCTTTTCATTTCCAATGCTGGAGGCCATTTCTTCCCAAAAAAACTTCCTAGAAATAAAACACAAATAGATTTTAGTATAATGGAATATTTCCTACTTCCATTTTCATTAAAGACAACAAACTTGTAATATCCCAGCAGTAGACAACAAACAACAAAGTTCTCAGAATGCTCTATAAATATGTTATTAATACTCCACAATTCCTTTCAGGAAGCTTTACATTAATATAAAATTAGTATACATTTAAATTAGTTTGAAATCTCATTTTTAGAAGAAATTATACTTTACTATTTCTCACAAACAGTTAACATTTGGTAATAAACAACTGTTCACCATTATCTAGATATTCAGAAAAATCCACAGATTTTTAATATATATACACACATATATTAATAAATGTATATATACATTTTTTAAAATTATTGCATAATTGTAATATTCAAATAAACCTTAAAAATAGATCAGAAAGAAGATCTGTAACTCTGTATGGTGCTTTATGGAGAAATAGGGAAAATGAACATACTAACAAAAAAATCTGGAAAAGAACAGTGAGGCAGACAAAGTGTTGCCATATGAAAACTTCAATTGCTACAGCTGAAAGCAAAACCTTAGAAATACTGACAAATTTAAAAATTACATAAAGATATGGATGAAAATTAAGGTAGGAAAGA
Organism: Cyanoderma ruficeps; assembly: GCA_008694505.1. NCBI lineage: Eukaryota > Metazoa > Chordata > Aves > Passeriformes > Timaliidae > Cyanoderma > Cyanoderma ruficeps. Next base: position 331,688 of record VZDJ01000346.1, read on the forward strand.
ACAAAATTTTCTCAATAAAGGCAGTGAGTTGTTTGGAGAAAAATCATATGAGATTATAAAGAAATATTCAGCATTCAGACATAAATTATTATACAGTACTTGACTGAAGTCTGCATATATTTTCTAGAGTGTTTTTGACAGGTGTGGTATTGTGCTACTTGTCGTATAACATTTCCAGGCAAGATGATTAATATATACTAGCAACTTCAACATATGTATACTCCTCTTGATCAAGCATAATAGAGAAAAATAAAAGCATTTTTTAAAATGGCTTCTTTTAAATGTTGTTGCATCTGGAAGTCTGACTGAGAAATAAATGCAATAAATTGCCAAAGCAAAATATAGGTAACACCTCAATTGTGGGGTAACCAATTTTTGCTTCTTTTTGTCAACAGAAAATACCCCGAAGTGATTCAGAAGTGTTTCCAGACAGTATGCAGCATATTTGACTTTATAAACCAGATTCTTTGCATAACAGACCTGCAAGGAGTTCACAGCCTTCTGGAAAAAGTATAGGAAGTAGTGCCTCAAATTCTTATTTATAAGAGAAAAATCTTATGACCATACAAGATTACTGTGAGTAAAAGATGCTGCAGAGGGTCTTGGTTGCAATGGTTGCTAACGATGCCAAGAATACTAAAAATAAAATCCTTCAGATGAACAACCATGTTTGCTGAAACAGAACACCCCAGAAGTTTTAAAACACAACAAAAAACATCATCTGTGGTTTTCCTACTGTTTTCCATATTTATAATTAGTTATCACTGCAAGGAAATATGATTTTGTCCTTAGTGTAGGGTGTATAAGAGTAGTTTCCAATTAACTAAGCCTGCTGCATGGGTAGAGCATACAATAGCTCCACTCAGTTTTTTTAAACTCCTCCTCCCTTATTAGCAGGCAAAACAAGCCTGAAGGTAGTATAAGGCCACCTCCTCTGGGCAAACAGCTAAAGGGTTCATTGCATGAATGCACAATAGCTGGAAAAACCAGGATACAAAGGCTGTATATCCAAGCCTGTCTCCCTCACACTTAGTCTTTTCTGTAGCAGGAACCAAAGCAAAGCAAAAAACCCATTTTCTAGTATCACCCAAATAACTTCCTTCCTCTAACTTATGTTCAAAGGGTCAATTAACCCCTAACGGGTTTTGCTGCATCACTTCAAAAACTCCAGCACCAATGACCATCCACGCTCCTATGCCTCATCTTTTCACTCCACTATCATTTTAGGAACCAGAGCCTTTGATAACCATCTCTTCTGGAACCTGTCACTGGTTATCCACTCATAACCCTTAAAAGTCTAATGTCTTCTTCACTTTATCTTCTACTTATTTCACTTTGTTCTACTTGTTTCAGTGCTCTATATAACTCCCAACACACAAAACCTCCTTTAAAAATGCTAAGGTTACTCAAAAGGGACATCTTATCCAACAACTTCCTTGATCCAGCTACTAAAAGTATTTTCAAACATCAGTTCAACCATCTCTTCCAACTGTTTTTCATTACTGCAGGTGCTACGAGTGATTTCTGTTGTAGGTTCCTCAAAAATAAGGTAGACTAAATATTTACAATTTTTTTCCTCCATTATAACTACATTATATAAAGAAATCTGAGCAAGTGAAGAATGGGTTATCAGAAACTTCCTGAAGACAAAGGAAAATGCGTCAAATCCACAGCATTTGTGATGGATCATGAAATACACATAGGCTGGGAGCCCATATGACTGCACACCTGCTTCGAAAAAGAGGATCTGGGGATTCTGACAGGCAGCAAGCTGAACACAAGCCACCAGTGCATCCTTGCAGTACATGAGCAAGTATATAGCTAGCAGACTGAAATATGTGCATATTACCCTCCACTTGGCATTGGTGAGTTACACCTGGGATACCAAGTCCAGTTTTGCCTCTTTTCTATGAATAGAAAAAAAAAATAATCAACAAACTGGAAAGAGTCCTGTAACTAATACCATCAGGGAACCCCAGGTCCTGATATAAGAGAAAAGCTTGAAGTAACTCATATTGTTCAACTTGAAGGATAAGGCAGCTAAGAAATGGTCTATGAATAATCTTCTACTTCCAAAGGGTTGCAAAGATTAAGTCAAAGTTTTCTGTGAGATGCAATGAAAGAAAGAGAGGCAACTGTATGTTAAGTCATTACATGAGAAATTCCAATTGGACCCAAGAAAGCTGGAACCTTTTGTCTACAGAGACTGAAATCTCCATCCTCAGAAATTCTTGAAACTTGACCAAAATGATGCCTGAAGCTACCTGTTTTAGCAAATAATTTATTCCCAATTTTCACAGGAGAGTAGACTAAATGCTGGAAAGATCTTCTCTGGGACTTGCAGCTTGAGCTTCCCATTGCCTCCCTGCAGAATCTAATTGATAATTTTTTTCATGTCCATCATCCTATACAGAACTGTATTTGAAGGAAATAATTTCATTGAATCTGTCAGAGTGCACTGGAACTTTGTACACAGAAAATGGGAACCACTTTTGAGACAACATGCCTGAGAAGCACAACTACTGTGTGCTAACCTTTGAAATTTTGCCAAACTTATCAAGTTATATTTTTTAAAAAATCAGAATCAACACCACATATACTGTTTAATTGTGTCATGTTTAATGTCTCTTCCTGAATTACCAGATGTGAAATTGAACTTTCAGTCATGTTTATAGACTATATGGAAAAGGAAGAATACCAAACAACAATATGGATACTATCTCTTAAATTATGCTTTTAACATAGCTATGCAAAACTAAAAGTTTTATTTTTGATGAACAGTTAAGTGTTCCCAATTCAAGCAATAAATCTGGGCATTGTTCTGAAGTCCTCTCCTGCTAAGAACATTTAAAACTTGCCATATAGGCCATGGCTGTTAACTGGACCCTGCAAGTTACCTAAAGATTATATCCATATATTTCTGATTTTAATGTGTAAGCACATTCCAGTGTGCTTAGCATTCTGCTATACACTATCCTTTCTTCTGAATTAATGTTTTATTGCAATTATAGGGAAGGTATGTACTTCCCATAAGCAAATATTGAAAGGGACAGTTTGAAATCTGCATTGTCCTATGAAAATGCCTTGAAATGTCCTACAATCTGAGTAAGAGCAACAGTTTCTTTGAGAGAAGAGCCCTAAATTTTAATCTCAATTTTGCTATGGTAGGAAATTTCCCTTTAAAAATTACTTCTATATAAAGTCCTTTCAGAAATGTGTTGCTTTCCAGTTTATATTGTTTTTCCAAACAGTAGTACTACAATAGAAATAAATTACAACTATAGTAGCTTAAAACTAGACAAAAAATACCCTATAAGTGCTAAGACTTTTATCTTGTACTTTTTTAAATGCTATTTTTGCATTCTATATTTTGCTGAGCTACACAAAATATAGAGAATGGTTGTTTTCTCCATGTTTTTCATTAAAATCTTTTTGTTAAATCCTTACTGTTTTAACTCTCTTATTTTATGTTGCTTAAAACATAAGAACTCAGAATCATAGACCTGGTAACAAAAGGCACAGGTATCAACATTCGGATATATAATAAACTTGATGTGTGATGAACCTTTTACATAAATACTCTTTAAGGCATAAGAGTGAAGACTGGTACTTGTAAGGTTCTCCCTTTACTATATACTGTCAAAGATATTGCATAGAAAAAAAAAGAATTGCCTGGAAGAAAAAAACAAACAAACAAAAAAAACAACCAAAACCCCCCTAAAATGTTCTTTTCTTAAGTGACCTAAGTTTGTCTGTTTTGTCTTTTTTTAACCAAACAAATAAACAATCCCACTTGTACAGTACAAAAAAAATTACTGTATATCACAAGGGAAAAAGGAATTTCTTCTGGTATATATTAGTGCTGTTATTGAGCATTGTAGAAATTATGAATGAATATATTTTATTTGGAAACATGTTATTGACAGAAATCTATCAATAGTAATGTGAGTATTGTCAACAGCCTGTCAATATTAATGTAATTATAATTAAGGGGATAACATGGATTTTAGCTATAATACCAAGTAACATCTCCAGCATTGCTGCTATCAATACAAGCATTATTATTGACCTGTTCTGGGACTATCAGTAGGAGATGTATTACCATCAGGCATATTTGTCAATGCATTCTGCCCACAAAAATTCTACATTTAAATTTACAGGTCTGTAAACTTTGCCTGCAGAAATATACAAATCCAAGTAACCTCTTGGGTGCCATTTTTTCCACGGGGCTTTTCTATTGTGGATGAGTAATCAAGGGGTTTCTATCTCAGAGCTACTGCAATCACGTTGCCTGCTTTTCTAGCATAATCATTAGATGACAAATAGACATAGATGCAGAAGCCTCAAAGTAATTTTAAGTAAGATCTGTCAAATCATGTTCTGAGAAGCAAAATAAAGCAACATTTATTAAATTAAAAAACTAAATTTGTTCCTAACAGTTGGTGGTCAGTCACTAGCGGTGTCCCCCAGGGATCAGTGCTGGGGCCATGTGGGAATCAGCCTGACTGGGACACACGCTCACCCTGACATCAGGAGCCTCAAAGATTTGTTGCAGTCACCCTCACTGTGACAGGGTGATATTAACTCCTGTTTGGTATCTTCTCTGATCATCTGGATGAGGGGATTGAGTCCACCATCAGTAAATTTACAGATGACATCAAGCTAGGAGCATGTGTTCATCTGTTGGGGGGTAGGAGGGCTCTACAAAGGGACCTGGACAGGCTGGAGAGATGGGCCCAGTCCACAACATAAAGTTCAACAAGTCCAAGTGCTGAGTCCTGCACTTTGGCACAACAATCCCCTGCAGCACCACAGACTGGGGACAGAGTGGCTGGACAGTGCCCAGGCTGAGGGACTGGTTGACAGCTGACTGAACACAAGCCAGCAGTGTGCCCAGGCAGCCAAGAGCATCCAAGCCTGTAGTGTGGCCAGCAGGAGCAGGGAGGTCATTCTTTCCCTGTACTGGGCACTGGTCAGGCCACACCTCGAGTGCTGTGTCCAGTTCTGGCCCCTCAGTTTAGGAAGGACGTTGAGACGCTTGAGCGCATCCAGAGGAGACAACAAGGCTGGTGAGGGGCTTGGAACACAAACCCTGTGAGGAACAACTGAGGGAGCTGGGACTGTTTAGCCTGGAGAAAAGGAGGCTCAGGGGAGACCTTCTGACTCTCTACAACTGCCTGAAAGATGGCTGTAGCAAGGTTGGGGTCAGTCTCTTCTCCCAGGCAACCAGTGACAGAATGAGAGGACACAGTCTTAAGCTGTGCCAGGGGAAGTTTAGGTTAGACATCAGGAAAAAATTCTTCACTAAAAGGTTGATTGGGTACAGGAATCATCTGCTCAGGGAGGTGGTGGAGTCAGCAATCCTGGAGGTATTTAAAAGAAAGATGGGACATGGTACTCAGTGCCATGGTTTAGTTAATGAGGAGGTGTTAGGGCATCGTTTGGACGTGATGCTCAAAGATATTTTGCAACCTAGTTCATTCTGTGAAGTTAAAATTACATTTAGGACACATACGTAGAACATCTACTAACTTCACTCAGTTTGTGATTTAATTCTTTTACACAATCTCTTCTGTGTAGACAAAATATGTAGTCTAACACTGTACTTACAGAGAGATGGAATGAACTACAAGAGACCACCAAAACCTAACACAGCACAAACACAGGCTCAAAAATATACTGACACGTGTTTAACTACCAAGAAAGCTAATTCCAGTTTTTCCAAGTAGTCTGTTCCAGTTCCAGTGTTTTATGACCCTAATAATTACAAAGACTCTTTTTCTCATTTTCAGTATAAAGCATGTTTAGTATAAATCAGGATGGTTTTCATTCCATAGCAGAAATCAGGAACAATGAAAAAGAATTTCCATTTTGCTGCACCTTCTCAATAGCAAAAAGCAGCAAGGCATGTGAGAGGATGAACTACCCACAAAAGATCTGCCAAACTAGACCGTATCTGCTTTCCTACAACATGCCTGGTATGACCCTCTAGAAAAACCAATCCAAACCAAAAACCCAAGTAAAATCCACACACAACAAAAACAACTTTTTTTTTTTTCCCCAGCAGCAATTTATCTTGATATCTACTATATCTTCATGTCTTTTTCTCGCATTTTTCTATCTGAATAATTATTTCCTGTTTTGGATTCATGTATTTTGAGTTTTTCATGTTAAAGGCTTGCATTGTTTTTCATCTTGTTGATTTTACAATTTCCAAACTCATCAAGAGTATTTTGGATTCAGATCCTATGCTTAAAACAAAGGAGAAAAGAAAACCCTAAATTTCAAGCTCTCTCCAGCTTTTATCATCAGTAACTTTTCTAAATATGTGTTCTCTTCCATCATCCAACTCACTAATGCCTTTTCATCTTGACAGAGTACTATAGATAATTACTCTGTGAAGGCAATCTTTCAGCTTGATGCTGATAACATCAACATCTCATGGAGACAATATTGATATTACGTTTCCCTAGTTGGCTCATGTAGGGAAAAAGATTTTATTAAAATCAAGTGCTATTGTACCTAAAGTTTTCCTCTTACTAAACTTGTTTTTCTTATTTAGAAGAGAAAAATATTGAGGTTTCTTACAAACAGGTCTCACCAAACCATACTGGCTGCTTTACCATCTCTCTTCTACACATCGTTAGATACAAATTAATTGCTAAACTATTTACTCCTGAACCTTTATTTGGAATCAAAACTGACAGTTTCAATAATTCCCTTTACAGAAGAATAAAGAGGCACAAAACCAGATACACACAAACCCATTTTGCTGGCTATTTCCACCCTCTGGGATATTAAATAAATAAATAAAATCAGCAGTGCCTAATTCCTCAATCATTCTAGGATGAATTTTATTAGGATTTGCCACTTGAGCACATCTATATTAAGATTCCTTAGGCTATTCTTTCTGTGCTTTGGTTCCACTCTTATTTCTTGTCTAAGATTAATTTTATGAAAGTAGCAGGTCACAATATATCTCTTTTACAAAGTATGAAGGAAAGAATCAGTCTTTGAAAGTCTGTTCCTTGTTCTCCTTTCTTATTTAATAACAGATCTAGGTAATGGACTTATCCCTTCGTGCCTCCTTTTACTCAGATTTTTGGACCCTTTCATTGATTCTTTTCCTGTGCTTTGTAAATTGAAACTTATTTTGTTCTTCAGAGTCATTGATTTTATTCTTACATTCCTACGCTATTCATTTATATTCATCCCTAATTTCTGCCTGGACAACTCTTTTAATTTCCAGGCCATGGAAGATTTCCTGATACAAAGCTCCTTCTAACATTCACTATTACTATTTTAGGTTATTATTATAAACTATCTCAACACAAAGAAACAACAGGATATACACTAAAGGCAATAATTTTTTACCCTTTTCAACAGACTAGATTCTGCCAAGTCCCCCAGTGTTGAGATCAATGGTCCAAGCATGAGGAAGCAGTACATAGAGTGGGCATCCCACAATCATCTCCTATTTGGAGATAACACTAACACACAGCTCCTTTTTCCTTCAGGAGCTACAATACACGTGATATTGTGCATTCAGCATTGCCATACTGGGTGTGTGTGAAAGCAAAGAATCAAGCCATAGCCTTGGTTTACTATCCCTCCTTTGATGTTCATTAAGTTAGGGTATCAACAGATAGCAATGAAAACTACCTTTCCACCCATCACAAGAATGCTGAGATGATGTGGAGTGTTTTACTTTTTTCTTTGTGAAAATGCATATAATTTAACTGTTCTCTTTGGGTACTCTCAATAGCAGAGGATATTTTAGATGTCAATTTAAAATCAATAAATTTTAAAGATGAAAAATCAAACGATATGCATTCAGTTAATTTTAACATCTTCCTTTACACCAACTCTTATAACACAGAACATGGACCCCAGCTGCTCAAAGCCTCATGTCTCACCATTAGTTCTCATCTCTTTCTTGCTTATCAAGTGCAGAGAGAAATATCCTCAGATCAAAGTCTAATTGGGAGCCCCAACTGTGCTGTCTCTTAATCACTGTAAAATTAACTTATCACTACCTCAAATAACCTTAAAAAAGATTGATTTTGTATTACTGTCTGGATTTCTATATACTTAAGACAAATACCTATTATTTTCTAAAGAACATAAATTGATTCTTTAACTGTTTGGAGTAACTAGTAACACTAATTGAAAAGTCAGTAACACACTGCAATCACAGAAACTATTATTTGTTTCTTATATTCCTGGGAAGACTATTTCTCAAAATAGATGAATTCAAGGAAACACTGAATAACTGTGTAACAAATCAATCCCATAGATAAAATTAAGAATTTTATTATGGAGGTTAAGTGAGTAACTAGAAAATAATCCCAGAATACTAAATGCTACAGTTACATTTAAGGTCCAAAGACCAATCACAAGACAAAGATACATTCAAATAACAGGCTGCTTTTCCAATTTTAACTCAGTAAACCTAGATTTCATAAAATGAGATACAAGAGATGAGCCACTGCTGAATGCCTGGAGACAGCAAGGAAACATAATGATAGCTCATTGATTTATCTTCCATAAACTACCTGCCAGAATCAAAATATTAGGGCTTCAAGTTACAAAATCAAAACCAGCTCAGAAGAGCCAGAATTGATACAACAGTAACGAAGAGCAGCAGGAAAGTGCTGCACTATTAGAAGTTGTAAATCAGTCATTTCTGTCAGCATTTGATGGAAACTAAAAATCCCACGTCAGTGTAACACATCCCCTCGATGAATGCTAGCAACCAAGACTATTACTGGCCACTCCTAAAGATACTCTGAATGCTAAAAGCTTCTACTGACTTCAGACAAATTTCTAATCAGTCAGCACTCTTAAAAGACAGATTATTAGATCCAAACAATCAGATCTGATAATTACCTCATAACTAATATTTTAAATAGTATCTTTTAAAATTTGTGATGCTGAATTCAAGGCTATAAAACCTCAAAGTACATTTGTATTCCATGTAGCATAGAAACCAGAGACAGCATCATCCTGCCAACTTTTTTGATATGCCCTAATTTTCATTTATTGGAATAAATAGGAAGATAAGCACGTAACACGCTAATGTTCCATCACTATTATTCTTAATCCCATATCCTTTTTCTCTTCCTTCCTCATCTTATTTCCTCTTTTGTCATCCTGCTCCTTAGTACATCAAATTACAAATTCATCTCTAAAGGGACGCGTCAGCTCCACTTATAAATTCTCATTCTCTGTTACACTAAATGAAATCTAGCTGTTGTTCCTTTTAAAGCAATCAGTGACAAAAACCTAAAAGTGTAAAAAAAAAAAAGCTGCATTGTAACTTGAAGATTTCCAAAAAACATGGTTAAAAATCCCTTGATCTAGATGCTGAGCAAAATATGTGCCTAGTACACAACAGACTCTCTTTTCTTTGGAACTAGGTAATGGGAATTATTTGGAGAAGTGCCTTACCTTTACTGCTGATGAACTAAAATGATCAAGAGAGATTTGGTTGAAGTAGTTGAAGAGAGTGGCAACTGTGATGGTTAGCTGGGAAGAAACAGCCCCTTATAAGGAAGGGCAACATCTCTGACTAAACAGTATCAGGAGGTGTAAAAGCTAAAGAAAGTTGAGAATTAAGTTAATAATGTAGGTCTCAACTGCTGATGTGATCAACAGATGACCGTGAGACATCTGTTTGAGTATTTGAAGATATTTTGGGTGTGATAAGGATATGAGGTTCTGGTAAAAGCATGGCTGAATACTGCAATGCATGCGCAGCAGTGAAAAGAATACAAGGCTTACTAAATGTGCCATCCTTTGTGTAAAGCAGGTGAAATATCACCTGGTGGCAGAGGCATGCAGCTCCATTTCCGAATGGTCCAATGACAGAACATGAATGCACAGTTGTGAGCACAGTGAGGGCAGTTCTAGCCATAACTCTTCCAGTGAGGGCAGTTTTAGCCATAACTCTTCCTTTGCTGGTTACTGTTGCTTTTCTGAAAGGTTGATCTTATACCTCATGATATATGTAACATCTGCATTTCATTGTTGTAAGGGCGCTGTATCTCACATCACCTTATTTGTCAAGCACAGTGTCAATCCAAATTTTATGCACCTTTTCCATGCCCCTCCTCTCCTCACATTTCTTCCATTCAAAATTACCTAAAAGACAAACAAAAAGTCATCTAACTTAAATTCTCATTTCAGAGCTCTGTGTCTCTGTTCTGCTCCTACCTGTCTGATTCACATGAATGGATCACCAGGTATGTATGGAGATGCCAGGATGAAGATTGAGAAGATACATACAAGAGATTCACAAGCACCACCTGCTCTATATACTCTGATACAATTTACCACAGATGACAGAACCCTGCAGCTTTGCATTAAACACTTTACGCTTTTCATTTATGAAACACAGTCACTGCCCAGATTTTATTCCAACTTTCTTCCTTTTTACATACATATGCATACCAACTGCACAGTCATGAATATTCAGCAATATGCAAGTGTAACAATGCTGATCCAAGTACTGCACTGCAGGAACATAAGGTCCTTTAACCTTTTATTAGAAATACTTATTAGATGAGAATGGTAAAATCTGTCCTAAATGCCTGAGTCACAACTAACCTCTGTCCACATCTGTACCAAAAGGAGGACTCTATGTAAAAACAGTGTTGTTACTGACTGTATATATTTATGATTTGCTAGAACCAATGAAGTCCTGCATCAATAAAAAGACAAACCTGTCCACTCTCTGTCTTAAGCTTTGGCTTTGTATTATATGGCATAACTTATGAATAATTGAATCTAATTATAATCAAGAACTCTCAACTGGTGTAAGGATAAAGAATAGTACCTTCCTTGACATACATGTCTCATTTTTCAGGCTTGTGTTCTATAAAAACCTAAGGTAATGTAATTTTTGACAGCTACAGTCACTGTCTTCTATTTCCCTTCTACTGTGTATTCTGTTCTTATCTTACAGATTAGCACCAGAACTCATCTGAACTTCTACTGAATCGTTTTTTCATGTTGAACTGGCAAAAGCCAACCCTATTTAAACTTATTTTCCTGCAGATTTAGTACACAAACAGGTCACCACAGAATCAGATAAGACACACGCAGTACCAGTAAAAAGAACAACAGGGTCAGGAAGAATAGGTAATTGAGAAACCAGATGCCTTCGAATCTCAGCATCATACTCTTACATCCACCACCAGTCAACAGCAAGACAGACAGTCAAGCCTTTTGTTTGACTTGAACTGTTCTTTCTGTCTTCAAGCTCAACATGCTGAATGTGCAAGCAAAACACCACAACACTGCAAATACAAATAATGAAACTTTTAGCTGTCTTTCAAAAATAAAAAGAAAACAATTATTCATACAGGTCCACTGGAGGATTTATTCAGACTTGCAAGTGAGAGGCTACTCTGTTTAAATAAGTAACACTATGTGATTCTTCCCTACTTTTAGCTTTTTTTCCTTTGATTTTACTTAGAAACATCTGGCATACACAGTGACTACTCGGGGTGCTTGGGAAAATTTGATGTACTCAGTGTCCCCAATCCTTGACGATTTTATTACTTGGTAATTATGGAAACTTTAAGCACACAAGGGAAGACTGATACACTTCCACCACACTTCTCCTCAATCCTATAACTTCATTAGCATTTTAGAATCAACTGAATGGTTGCATACATGTATTACAAGTAACAGTTTAGAAGAGGGATAATAATTTCCTTGCTAGGCAGCCTGAGTTGTATGCTGTTACAGCTTCTGAAATCCCTCTGCAATTCCAATGTGTATTTCCCTTCATGATTTAGTTATGCCTCACAGTGTCGTGGCAATATATTCATTTCCTTTTCAGGAAAAGTTTTTCCTCCTTACCAAACCCCTCCTGTGATATTTTTTGTCTGCTTCTCTGCCAACAAAATTAGTATTACGTTTGAATACTATTATTTTAATGTATTTTTTCAAGTTTTCTTAGAATTTAAATTTTGATTAACTCCTTTCTTTTCTAGCCCCACTCACAGTATCAGCAAGAACCAAGAGTGGAGATAAGGAGTGTCAGAGACAAGATTTTTAGGGACATTGTTCCCAGGCAGCTACTGATACAAACACAATCAGTATTAGCAGCATTCAACTTCCTCCCAAAGGCAAAAAAACCTCCACAGGTCCCCCCTTGTAGGAGGAGGAGAAAGTGCCCAGACCCAGTCAGAATCAATCTTGAATCAAGAATCAATCTTGAATCGAGTTTTGCACCATTGCTGTAATTCCTCTTCCTTCCTATATTGTGTATCCCCTCTTTTTCCTCTGCCTCAAAGTTCTTAATTTCTCTTAATTTTCCCCCTTACTCTGAAAAATCTGAATTTAGTTTCCTTTTCTAAAGAGTCTGAAAAACTCAAACTTCTGATGTTCTTGTATTCCACCTCCAAACCAAAAAACCCCTATCTCCCTCTCTGAGAGAGGCATGTTACAAATAGACAGAATCCTTTCCTGAAGATTTTTGTAAAGTTTGTCAACTGATGACGTTTTTAGTTTTAAGTCAGCTGTATGGCTGCAGGAACAATTTAGCTCTTGAAGAAGCTACAGAACAGAGAGCCTGCTATCCTCTCTGTGCGTGTACAGCACAGTCTGACTATGAGCCTACATCTTTTAGCAAAACATACTGGCCATTTTCCATTTTTTTTTTTATTTGCTGCTTTTAACTTTACAGGGAGTGCTATATAGCAGCCAATGTTGAGAGCACACTTGTTAGCTAAAATGAGAGAACAGAAAGGGTGTGACTCTCTTCAGTGGTCTAAGTGAAAAAGTATGTATGCTAATAGGTGTCAAAAGGAAAAGAGCCCAACTCCATCTCTAAAAAAAAAACAAGCCAAGAAAACCCAATAAAAACCTCAAAACAGCATAAGCAGCCTGCTTGAAAACACCATACTGAAGTAAACTTCTGCAGTCCAAGAGAAGGAACAAGTTGTAGCAGCTCTCCTCATTACCTGCAGCAGCAATACAGTGAGTGAGTTCATTTCCAACATACTATCATTTAGGTTTAAAATTTAAATTCACTTTCTGGAAGCTCTGAGAAATTGCATGAATTCAGATGTTTGTCCTAAATAGTTAACATTTGGGAACCAGACCTTGCTAGGGAAAAATTGACATTAGGGTATTCCACTGAAAGATTGATTTTAATTGACAAAATTATCATCTTCTAACTGCACACACTGCATCATCCAGATCATTAATGGAGATGTTAAACAGGGCTGAACACAGTATTGACCCCTGGGGTACAACAGTAGTTACCAGCTTCCAACTAGACTTCACACCACTGATTGCCATTCCCTGTGGTCCATCTGTTCTGCACGTTTTGTGCTGACCTCACTATTTGCTCACCCCACCCACACTGCAGCAGCTTCTCCACGAGCATGTCACACGAGACTGCTGAAAGACTTACTCACGCAAGTATCCCTTCCCTTGTTTGCCAAGCCAGTCATTTCATTGTAGAAAATTATCAGGTTGGTCAAGAATGGCTTCCCCTTGGTAAATCTATGCTGACATTTTCTTTAATGTGTCTTAGAAGAGTCTCCAGGATTAGCTGCCCCATCACCTTCCATCCTTCTGGGGGATCAAGGTGAAGCTGATCAGGTGGTAGTTCCCCGAGTACTTCTTCCTGCCCTTTTGAAAACAGATGAAACATTGACTTTCCTCCAGTCTACAGGCCCTTATCCCAGTTCCTCAGTATCCCAGACCTACAATTATTGAAACTGTCCTCACAATGATATCAGCTGGCATTATCTATGTCCTTTTCACTTAAGCATTCTCTAACCTAAACCTCTTCCAAATGTACATCTTCCCCACTCCAGATTTTTCCCTGTGTTCTACAGTTCCTGACAGTCTTTGCCAGTAGGGAAGGAAGCAAAGGCAGCCTGCAGAACCTCAGCCACATTCCCTGTTCATTCAGCCATGAGACCACATTTTCCCTAGTACTCCTCCTGCTACTGGTGTATTTACAGAACATCCCTCACCAGATTCAACTCCAGGTGGAGTCTGACTTTCCTAATCACATCTATGCATGCTCAGACACTGTCTCTATACTGCTCCCAGGTAATCTGTTCCTGCTTCTGCATATTAACTTTTAATGTCTGAGTTTTCTCATGAGCTCCTTGTCCATCAATGCACGGCTGCTGGTGTTTTAGCCTGACTTTGTAATTGTTGGGGTGGACTGCTCTTGAGCTCCGAGGAGCATCAACCAGCTTTGGTGCATCCCTCCAGGGCCTGACCCAGGGGGATTCTTCCAAGTAGATCCCTGAAGAGGCCAGAGCCTGCTTTCCTAAAATCCAGGGCAATGATCTTACTTTCTTATTTTTAAACCAGGCTCTCAGAAAAGCCAGCACTAATATCACTAACCAACTGAATAAGAAATAGATTACATTAGTCTCTGTCAGAGACCACATAGCTTAAAGGAAACATTGCTAAACTGGCACAAACACAGTGAACTACTTTATTGAAAAAGTTATTACCTAGAGAGTCTCAAAAAAAGCCCTCTCTGCCCAAAAATCATTAAACACCTAAAAAGTTTAAGAAGTAAGGTATCAAACATGTATTATAACATATCTTATTCCTCCATTAGATTGACATAAATTAAGAATTAATTTATTGGCAATATATGAAGAACATTTCTTATTAAATACAGTGCTATATTTTAATTTAAAAATTTACTCACATACCTTCTTATTATCTTAATCATTATTACAGGAGAATATCATGCTTTACAAGCTAATTCAATGAAACTGTATTTATGTCTAAACCTTATCAGTTAGTGTTAGCTGGACATGATTTATTTGTTTCTTTACGTCTTGATTGCTGTCTTCACTGAATAAATGCAGACATTCCAAGTGCAACAACAGCGCTGTGGAATTTTTAAAAGTTGTGCAAGAGCAGGCCATTATAACCAATAGAGAAACAAAACACATGGGTAGCAAGGTATTTAAATTATAATCTCAAATTGTTGCCTGGTTTTGTCTACTGTTTACTACTAATTTTCCTTCAAGAAGCTGTCCACTGCTTCCCTTCTTTGTCCCCTCCTCCCCTACTCTCTGAACCTCATGGCCTTGAAACTACTTTCATATGTTTAAAAAAAAATAAGAAAAGACATTCCCACTATCTCACATTTTGAACATGTAATTAAATGTTTAGAGGTTTTTTTCCCTGAAAGAGCATGTGCTTCATTACTACATCCAGCTATATGTTAATACCGGATCCAGATATCACTCTCTACACTTCTCACAATTTATATATTGAAGACTCATTTATTTTACACCACATTCTTGGTATTGATACTATGTAGCCATAAACCTGTTTCCTTCCTTCCCAAATATTCCCAAAAATGGCAGTTTTTAGCCATTTTCAAGACTGTCACCTCAAAAGACTATAAACAGAGAGGATAAAATGTCTTTCTTGACTTACAACACAGCGAAGAATCAATGAAAGTGCTTGGATTAGGAACAGCATAGAAAATTACCGGAGTACAAAAATTACCTTTCCTACTCTATTCTGTGAAGGGTTCAACCAAGTCTTTATATACTAGTAACACCTGCTTGAAAGTTTTTGCTTAGTTTTGTTCAGTCCGTTACAGGAACATTTACTTCCTGCACGTCCTGGATCACCTGAAGTATCAAAACCTTTCTGTGAGTCACTACAGCCTTTAATGAAATTAAACCTGCAGTCTTCACCTACAGACATGGGTCAATAATAAAAGAACCTAACAGGAGACAAACACAGCTGTCAAACAAACAAAAAAACCCCCTCCCAAACCTAAACACCCTCCTTGCACAGAACAGACATGTATCTAGCCTAATCCCTAATACTCTAGGAACATGAACTGAGGCATGCGGTTCGAGCTACTCGGGAGCCCTATAATAGGTGGGTAGATTCATAATGCATCTGAAGGCCCATTACCTAAGAAATAATTAAAAAAAATACATTCAGAACAGGATATTTTATATGTCTGTACTACTATATTAGGAGTTTTAAGATTAGCTATGAGATATGTAAGCATGAGCTGATTCAAACACATGTAAGTTCGCTACTATTACTTTACAGTTTTCAGCATTTCTAAGTAAAAGTCATTTTGACACTCATGCAGAGAGATCTCTAATATGAGAACTGTTTTTTTTCATTTGCTGAAAAGGATGCTCTTGACAAATAAAACCCCACAAGTTTGAACAAAGACAAGCCCAGGAGTTAATGGATGTAAACACAGAGGCAAAATGCTAAGCAGAGTTATTCCAGTTGCCTTGGCCCCAGTTTAATATAATTTCACAATATTCTGTACTCAATAATAAACATCCTTAATTCCTACTTTAAAAACTGCAAACATTTTTACATAAGACTGGGGTTCTTGAAATATTGATATACACACAAACTCTCACTACATAAAAAGGCCCAAACACTGCACCTCTTTCAGACTCTCCCCCAAAAATCCAGACTAGTAGGCAAGAAAGAGGGTGCAATATAAGACCCTTGCAAAACCTTCACAGACAACAGCTTTAAACATATTCCACCTTCCAATTCACAGACTCAGTCAAAAACTTTATGATATGGAGAACACTACAATCATCATGGCAATTAAAAGTGTAAATCAGAGAATCTTAGAATTATCAAGATTGGAAGAGACCTTTAAGATCATCAAGTTCAACCATCAACACATCACTAACTCCTAAAAAGTATTCTTACAGAATACTCTACCTAATGCTAGAGGCCCTAACAACCAAAGTATACATTTCAATACTGACATGAGCATCTATCTCTGTACTAATTTCCAGAAGAATTAAAATACAAGTGCCAAATCCCTTCAGTACTCTCGGTTATGTGCCCGACTGGTTTATTCAATTTCCACTAAAAATTAAAAAGGAAAAAAAGAAAGCCATTTTAATGAGCTGATTTGTACATCTTCTAGATGTGAATTTAACCCCATCACAAGTAATGGAAATTGATTACTTCATGCAGAATAAACAAACACTAAAAAAAAAACCCCAAAACATTAATTTTTCCTCCCTTTAATAGCTTATTTACTACTCTAATTAAGTACCAGCAATGACACTTTCAGTTGTTCTATTACTAATCATTAGATAAACCGGTCATGATGGACAGCCAAGAACTGGAAAATGAGATGCTGCTGAGGAGGAACTGCAGCAGAAAGATGAAAAATAATCTGTAGAAGAAAATACTGATAAAACAGAGTTTCAAAAAGAATAAAATAGCATTAGTATTAAAACAAAAACTTTATCAACAACTGTTGCTAAACTGTATGTCAAGAAAAGCTCCAAAAGTCTGACAAGAATTAACTTCTGATGAAATCAAAGAGCAAAGTATTTTGGACTCAAATTTTAGTACAAAATTCATCATCTAGTATAAATTTCAGTCGTACTTCATCTTTGACCTTAGTGAACACCTCCGTCACAATGACAGGTTAAAGACCACACAAGAAATACACAGTGCTGTGGTTTCCAGTATGAACTACAAGCAGAATTTGTCTGTTTGTCAAAACACATTGGCCATTCAGAATAAATCCACATTCGTTTTGTGATGGACCAGTGGTTTGTTACTTACAGGCTGCTCAAAACTGGATTAACAGAAAGTGGAACGGTGCCACCCTCATTTTTAGGTTTCTTTGCCACCTACAGTAGGTAGTCAGAAGAATGACCCTTGAAGATTATAAATGTTTCGGTCTCTCAGGTGATACCAGGATTCAGATAATAACACGCCTCTGACAGGATATTATGCCCTTTCCTCTCCGCAGAGGCCGTCACCAGGCTCTGGCCTCTCTTCCCGCAGGCCCGGGCCTAGCTGGAAAGCTCCCCGTCACCGCACGCTGCGGCACCAGGAGGCTGAAGGCCAGCGGGACTCACGGAACGGCGGCGACCGGCGAGTACAGGGGGCCAAACACAAGTTTTTATAAGCAGGCCCTGCATGAGCTCCGGGGCCTCAGACTGCCCCGGCCTGCCGGGCCGCGGGACGTGCCTGGATGGACTCCGCCAAAGACCATGGCCCCTGCAGCGGCTCCCGCCCGCCGCAGCCGCTCCGTCTCGTCCCGCCCCGCGTCCCGACTGACCTGCGCCGCTGCCAGGCCCAGCCCTGCGCCACTCCGCGGGCGCGCCGGGCTCAGCCTCGAGCCTCCCAGAGAAGCTCTGCGCGGACGGAGCCGCCTCGGGCGCTCTCCCCTCAGCCGCCCCGGCCCGCGGGCACCGTCCCGCCAGCCGGGTCGCAGCGGAAGCTGCCCAGAGCGGCGGCCGCACGCACCGCAGTGAGCCGGACAGCGCCCGGCGCGGCTGCGCAGGAAGCGCTCCGGGAGACCGGGACGGCGCGCGGGAAGGGCGCTCCGCACGGCGGCCGTGCCAGGGCGGGCCGCGCTCGGCTTGACTGATAGCCCGAAAAACAAATCAGAAACGCGGAGTAAGGCGGAGCAGCCAATGGCGGCGAAGGGGTGGGGCATCTCCGAGCCGGTGATCCCGGGTCGGCGGGACTTGGGCGGCGCTGTCACCGTTTGCGGCTCGGCAGCTCCTTGTCGGGGGGTGGGGGTGGTCGTGTGGGAGTCAGGAGTCTCCCGGCCTGGGATGCCGTGGAACTTGGAGTCCAGGGCAGTCTGGGGTGGAGTCCATGGGGAGGCGGGAAGCCTTGTGGAGCGTTTGTGGGCAGGATTCACAGGCTTGTTAAGGAGAAACGGGCAGAGTGGGGAAGGAGCGTGGGAACAGCCTAAAAGCGCTGTAGGCGATATTTCTCTAGCAGTTGCCTGTTCGGTACGTGGTTGCTCGGTTAGTTACTGGCATCCGTGTCAGGTTTTCCCTCAGGGGCTCCAAAGTGTTTTAGGTGTTTCAAAAGCTATAATTTAGTTGTGTTGTACACCGTAAGTGAGGCAAACCGCGCTGTGAAGTTGGCTATTACTGTTCTGAAAAGCAAAATAAAGAGATATCTATGTGAACAGATTGGGGGGAGGGGGAATTGTCATTGTTTATTAAACAAAAGTTGAAAGATTCTCAGGTAGTAATGTCTTTATTTCCAAACCATAAGTATATTTAGTTTTGACATATTTATGAACACAGTTTCACAGGTGACATTAAGGGTTATAGTTCCTCAGATAACTTCCTGGGGTTATCTCCGCTGAGGAGCCTGAGGGAGTGTTCCATAGGCCCATACTGTTGGATTCTGTACTATTTTTTTCTAATACATGAGAAGTTAGATAGCACTCTGGACTATGTTAGGAATCAAAGCAAAATGCAGACATTTATGAATATTAGGATCCTGGAAGAACAGTCTTGTTCAATATTTACATGTAGTTTTTCACAATGATAAAGCAGTTAGGCAAAACAGATGCCTAACTTTGTTAGTAATGAGTAATTCCTCTTTTAGAATACCTGTTTGAAGTGAATAGGGCTAATTCACATGACTGATTTCACAGAAAGGGGATTAGATCTCTTTGTATGAAAAGTGCATTTTAAGTAAAGTAAGCTAACTATCTTTTGAGCTAGAAAGACTCTTTTGTTTAATGGAAAGACATTGTAGGGGAAAGCTTATTACCACTAATAAAAATCAATCACCCCCAAATATTTAAATAATATACTATGTACACCAAGGTATTTAGGGTAATTTTTGCTTGTGTTTTAAAACCAAACCATGTAATAATTTACTTCTGCTGAGGAAAAATTAATTTGTTATCATTTTATCATTGTATATTTGAAATAGAAACAAAGGAAAACACTTCTTGTGTGGGGCACTGTGGAGAGCTTATAATTAAAGATCTTGTGAAGTGAGACTTGGTGTCACATGGGCATAGCAGAGAAAGGCAATAGAGGACCTGCAGCTCAAGAGCGAAGCAAGGTGCTGATTCTTGGTGGGGCTGATGCTGTGCCTGTGTCTGGGAGCCATGCTTTCTAGGTGAACCCTTGCCTCTGTTTTCACCTGGCACTGCAGAGGCAGCTGACTTACCTGTGTCCATCACAGGAGGTCTGAACAAAAGCTTGCAGGACCAAGTTGTCAATGCTTGGGATACATACAGACCCTGGAAAAGGAAGTATCATAGGGCAGCACTGAACAAGTCTTACATGCCGAGTAAGAGTTTCAACATAAGTTCTGGAAGCTGAGTTTCAGAATAGTCTGTGAGTAACTCTTGATGAAAACACCTTTTCTTCTTTACTCCAGTTGCTGAAATAAGCAGTATACAAATAGGGGTACTTCATATCTGAAGTGTGTCCTCATTTCTGTGTTTCTGTAATCATCTGACACATTTCCTCCTGCTGTTACTTCTGCTCTGTTCATATGGAGATCATCTGGCCTTCATGCTCCTGAGAATTCTCTCTCCTCATTCCTGGATGTGGATAAAGACAGCAAATTCATTGCTGAACATGTTGGTTTTACAGACTGGATAACGTTATTGTTTTGGAAACTGAAAGAGAACATGCTTGCTTAAAATATACTGCAGCGATAGAAAAGGGAGTTTTCAGGTATGCTCTCTGAATAAACAGAGAACAAACTGAGATTACCTTTTCTTTGAAATACTTTAAACACCCCTTTCTCCATGCAAGCAGTACTTAAATTGTTGTGGTTTGCTGCTGGTTCAGTAATCAAAATGTTATTTGTAGTCTTTGTAGCAGGCTGCACAGATTGGGAATTTAGTCACTGCTGTTAATATTCTTCCTGAAGCAGAAAACCACAACTAAGGGACTGAAATATGAAGAAAGAGAGGGGGATGGAAGAAAAATGAAAAGCTAAAGCGTACCTTTGTCCAAGGTTTTCATTTGTGTCTAACCTTCCCTGTCATTTCTACACTTCTAATTCTTTCAGGATATGATAGAAAAATGTCCCCTCTGACTATAGAGAAACACTCTCAAATTTCAGTGCCAGTACTTGAAACACGGTGATGCTTTTAATGCAGACATTTTCCATGGCCTTAACTGCTCACAGGTCTGTACCAAACCAAAGTAGCCACTGTGAATACCTAGCAAGTACTGTTCATAAACATTTTTATAATGTTTGACCTTAAGAGTGACCCGAAGATTAATGGATATGTTGTATCAGTTTTAATGGGTCTCTTCTCCCTTGGATACACACATGTGACTCCCATTAGTCTTAATGGGAGTTATATGTGTGCCTAGAGGTTAGACAAGATCTCTAAAGGTGCTGTTATGCTCTCTTGTATTAACGATCTCATAATTGCTGAGGTGCTGCACCTTTGCATTGAAAGCAAACTAATTAAATTGGTGTAGTCTAAGTTGGTACACTAACATACCGGGCACGTATGTGTGTTTTCCTGTGGGTCCCTTAGTACGCAGAGGCAGAAGGCAAATCAAATGCGGAATTTAAATTTTGCATGCGACTTGACTTTCTTTGTAATTGTTTTTTGTAATCCAAAATGCATTTGTGAGTTTGGTTCCTAAGAAAGGTGATTGTTCATGTGAATAAAGAAGAAGAAGAAGAAGCTGAATGTGGTGTTTTATTTTATCATGAAAGCATGTATTGAGAAAAGGGACTGAATTGATTCTTATTTTGATGTTCCAAATCATGCACTTTGAAAAAACATACTTAGGTCTAGAGGATTAACATGAAGCTTGATGTTGAATTTTAATTATGGCTTTGTTACTCATTTCGTCCAAGAGCCTTTAGACAAAACACTTCACCTTTCTTTGATTTCCAGGTATGTAAAATATCTGCTTGCTTCTTAGTGTTGCAGACATAAATTAATATCTGCTCTGTGCTTTGAAATTTTAAGATTGGTATCTTTAACTGTATTTTGATGGCATAACCATTGAAGTACAGAAGGAGGAAAAAAATCATAGTAACCACCTGATACAGCCAAGCAGAAGCTCTGGTGGTGATGCAGATCTCTTGAGAGGAGTGATTCTGGTCCATAGTTTATCATGCATAAAACAGTGTATTGGTGAAATTGTACAAAAGGCAAATTGACATTGCAGAGACATTTTACATTTTTATCAGTCAAAATAACGATTAGAATTTGATGGTCAGTGTGGAAATTTGTGCACTGTATTCTGTGACTGTCTCTGTACATTTGAAAATCAACCATGATGTGGTTTTCTTTGAGAATATACATTTTGGGAAAGAATGAATCTTCATATTTATATGCTGGAGGAGAAGAAGCATTTATATAATAACCTTCACTTTTAAACTTGGTTTATTGTTTTCTTTTTTCAGGTTAAGGTATTCTAGGAACTCAATTTCACAATTTGGTTGTAGTATTTGAGAAGTAAGAGTGAGAGATCCTGGTTTTTTAGCAGGGTTTTTTTGGTTGTTGATTTGTTGGGAGGTTTTTTTGATAATATATTTTTTTTTTTACCTTATGTTTCTTAGTTTCTGGTAGAAAGTAGCAAATATCTATCTATCTGAGACTGAGAAGGTACTGTTTTTAGCTCTGTAATTTAAAATACCTGGAAAAATCTTGTGAATGGTTTTGTAAATATGTTTCCTTACATTTGACTCCAGTGTATAAAATATATGGCTCAAAATTTTCTTCCTCATGTAAATTTCAGACATTAGTTTCCTTGGGGTTTTTTAGTAATTTGTGATTAGTTCTCCAGTACTCTTTAAAGAAGAAATAGTTAATCTTAATAGTATTATATTTTAGGCTATGTAAGACATTTTTAAAGAAAGTTGAAAGTTAAAACAAATCTTAGCTAATTTCATTTTTATATGTATGCTTATCTATAAAAAAGAATGAACAGATGTATTTTGTTACGATGGCAAACTGAATTTCCAAGGTTTTATGTGCATTTCTATTTACTTAAGATTCTTTGACCTAAATTCTGCTTTGATGACATACTGTAAACTTTCAGAGATAGGAGTTGTGTCCGATGTATTTTTACAGTATCAAGAACTTGCATTCTTATGAAGGAAACTTCTTTTGGAGAAGAATAAACTCCAAGCTTTGTTAGTATCTATAGATCAATTTTCTAAGCAGAATAAGCAACATTGAAAAAAAATAGGTTTTGGTTTGTTGGGTTTCTGTTTGTTTGTTTGTTTGTTTTTTTCCCAGAATTACTTTGTATATATTATTTTTGTCAATGTAATGGTTAACTGAGAGTGAGTAATTTATTCTGTCCCTTACATTTTAAGGGTGATCAAATATTGGAGCAGGTTTTCCAGATGGGTTATGGAGTCTCCATCCCTGGAGGTAGTTAAAGCTCAACTGGAGACAGCTTTAACAACGTGCTTTGAGTCAGGAGATGGACAAGACCTCAGCCATTCCATGATTCTATGAATTGTGTAGTTGACTTGTTGATGCTTTTTTAATTGTAGACCAGCTGTCAAATACCAGTTCAGATATTCCAAATGATAATTGACATAGGGATAAAAACTAGTCAAGCTTGAATTAAAAAGCACATAAACTGAAGCATTTAATGTAACATTACTGGCCACATGAAATGTGAGACTAACAATTGAATATATACAATGCACTTTGCACAGTTTTTTCAAAATGGAAAGACCATATACAGTACCAGTATGCAAGCTGCCTATTTTTTTAGCTTCCTTTGACATGCTACCTAAGTAAATACTGCTGTAGATATTAATTGGCTTAATTATACATGATTACTTTTTATGTGTAAACTCTTGCTTTAGAAACTGCTTTTGTGTTAAGCATTCACAGTTCTGACATCAATGAAATAGTAAGACCTTATAAGAGAGTTTTTGTGTTAAATTTCAAATGAATCATGGAAATATTAGGTCCTTTCCTGGAAAGTTAACGTGTTGAAGCTAAGAACAAAAGTAAGGTATTGGGAGTTTTTGAATTCTGGCCTGATTTTGAAAACTACTTATGTAGTTATGTACATATTTTAGTTCTATGTCTGATATACTGAGGGTTACTGTAGCAGCTGTTTTACCTCAGTTCTGTAAAAAGGTAGCTGGGCTGGTAAACTAAAGTATGAGCTTGCATTTTGTGTATTACCTAAGATTTGTAAGTTTTAGTGTTTTGAAAATGTAAATGGTTTAGGCATTGGCACCCTTGATTTTTGACTGTAGGTGTTACTGAAACAGTGCATGTGGAAAACAGATTTCTGATACCGTCTCAGTAACAATCCATCTGAACTTGCCCCAAGTGAAAAAGTTATTGGTGATATCATCTCAATAGCAATTTGTTTGCACTTGTCCCCAGGGCTCTTGAAGATTTTAAAACCTTGTCATTAGGTAGCGTTCCATACAGTTGTTGTGAATACAAAGTATAATAAAAGTTACTGATTATGGCTATGGAAAAGGTCTGGTACGTTGCATATGCCCAAATAATTTTCAGAATGCTAATAAATCGCTCTAGATTAATGGTTCCTGTATGAAATTAAAACCAAAATCTTAAAAAATATAGCTCAACAACCTATTGTTGCTTTTGGTAACCTGTACTTTTTATTACCTTTACTTTCACACTTCAAAGATGGGAGAAATGGGGTGATTAAATTTGTAAGTGGTCTATGGAAAGATTGATTTGATATGCTTTCTCAGGTTTATGTTGAACCCAGGTAAGACAATCAGTAACTTAGTAAAAAAATGGTGGATGTCAGGATGTGCATGGGAATAGGTTAAAAAGGGGCAGAGCTTGTCTTTTTAATACAACAAAATTTAAATTTCACTGTGGTTTTATTTTTGTTTATTTTTTTTTCCACAGGACAAGGAATGGAGTCCAACTCTGCATTCTTTTGTGAGTAAATAGTGTGTCCCATTTGAGACACAGATTTGAAAAATCCCAGCTAATCCCTTATAGTAGATTAAAGAACATATACTGTATGTTAGAATGTATTCCAAGTAATATCTTAGAATATATGAGATGGCATTTAATGAACACCAAATACTGTGTCTGTTACCCTTTTGCATATTTTTAAGCACCACAAGTATCAGGAGCCCTCAGCAATAATCAGAAGAGCAACTAGCCTAAACAGCAGAATAACAGGACTAAGGGCGCAGATAAAGAAAAGAACACAGACTATGACATGATATGTTCCCTTGAAAACATGCCAAGAGAGCCAAAGCACACATGGGAAAGATAAAGATGAAGAGGTAGATGCCAGGAGACCACCACCATGGCCTAAAGACCACCACCACTACAATGGACTGAGCATGCCCAGAAGGGCGTGGAGTTAATTACCATACCAAGTGAGCATGAGCAGAGCCAGAGAATGAATATGTGTGAAGGGAGCCCATGGAATGCCATGCATATGTAAAATCTCAGAGAATAATAAGAGGGGCAAGTTCCCTGGTGGGTATGCGTGTCTTTGGTGAAATTATTCCCCACGCATCTCGACGTGGATAAATACATACCGCCCTAACAACTATTATTCGTTGTAGAGTTCCTTCCGCGGCATTTCACCATTCAGTTCATTCTACAGCTGATGTCACAGAAAAGTGCCGAAGGCCTTCAATGCTTTTTAACTCAATTTTCATAAAACCCATAGCTGAGATAAAGGGACTAATCTTATTCTGAGTGGAGGTAAGTAATGGATAAACAGGAGTATTTCTTGGGTTTTGTGGGGTTCATATTAATAATAATTTCATCACTCTTATACAAACTTTGCACATTATTCTCATTTAAAATTAGAGATTATCACCAAATACTTCTTTGGGACATAATGAAAGAAAAATTGAAATTGACTATTCATGTACTTACCTATGCAAAATCATCTATGTTCTGCAGATGTCTAACAGCAGAAGCAGAACTAGATTTTAGAGGAAACCTGTGTTGTATTCTGATATCAGCAGCAACTTAGATCGCATTGGAATCACATCAGTATAATGTTTTAGAGCCTCTGCCAATTTAAAAATCAAATTGATGCTAGATTTGTATAGAACAACGCATTTGACTGACAGAAAAGGCTGTTATAGATGGATGTGATGTTCTATCCTTGTATAACAAGGGTTTTGATTGACAGTTTAACAATAGTACACTTTCTACCCCATATATTCTAAATGATTATTATTACAATACAAAACATTTTTGCACTTGCTATACATAGATAACATGTACACTTTTTGTGTAATAACATTCAAGAAGAGAGGGTTTCTTTTATGTCTTAAGGAAGATGACAATTAATGAAGGCTCCATCTGACACTTACAACCAATGTCAAGGCTTGCTATTGTGGTGCATGGTAATATAAAAACTATCAGGGTACTTAGCTCCCGGTGAAGGATCAGCATAACTCTTGACACGTGCTATGTGGTGGATGAAATAAATCTCCTCGGAGAGCAATAGAAATATTTCTTGAACTGAAGACTACCCTTTCTGTTTTATAATCCCTCTTTTCAGCTTTGCACTTCTTTGCATCACTGTAAAATGCAGTTTTAATCTAGCAAGTAACTGTGTAAAATGGTACCTATTAATGCAACAAATATGCTTTCTGTGCTTTGCAGTCAACATTTCTCTAAAATTAAAGATTCTTCTTCAGAACAATAGCTAGAGATAAGAAAGGTGTACCATTTTTCTTATTTGGAGCTTGTTCATTTTGGGGAGACCATCTTTTAATACTTAGCCTTTTCTCTTTACATTTTCTTTGCAGCACTTTATACAGGTGTCTCCTAGTTTGTGTCAGTTTTCACAAGAGCAGGGGCAGTTCCATGTGTCTACATTATATTTGATGATAATAAAAAGATCAATATTAAAGTCTAAACTTCTCTGCTAACTTCTAGTTAAAGTTAAAGTTAAAAGTTAAACACTTTTAGTGTTGCATGCAACTAAGGAAGACAGTATACTCTTTTATGAACCTCCCAAAAATGAAAAATAGAGAAATAATCGAATGGAAAAAATGAGGCCACATTGATCAAAACACATATACCTCTTATCTTTTTTATTATCTAGATAAGGAAAACATGATAAATACAAAGATTGCTTTTACAATATGGATTTCTTGTTTAAATTGGCTTACTGTTAAAGATATTTTTCTTAAATGACTTTGTATTTGGTAAGGGTATTAAATAGATTATTTTTTTCACCTGATTATGTATGATCAGTGGGACCTTGGTATCTCGCATTTATTCAACGAGAGTTTATTTTTCTGTGGAAGGACAAATTCAGTGTATGTTTTATTGAACAACAGAACTATTTATTGGCTTGGGGCAGTGATGATGATTATTTCCTGCAAAGCACTAAAAAGGTCTTTAAAGAATATTTGCCCCATTACTGGTGGTGCCATTTCAACTCTTTGTCAGTTTTAGATGTAAAACCAGTACTTCTCCAGCAGTGACTTATGATTTGAAGGAAGGGATAAAAGTAATTTGGGAAATAATATTATCCAATTAGAAAATGATCCCTCAGAAAAATTGTAGTTTTATCAATATAGACTGCTAAGTTTTAAAGTGAAGCCAACTAAAAAAAAATCCATGATGTGGAATTATATTGATCGTCACATAGCTCATTATGATAACACAGGCATCTGGTACTTAATTTGAGAGAGCACTAATGATAATCATCTATACAGGGGCCAACTTTTAGAGGTTGCTAAAGCACAGGCTTTGCTGACCATTGGAGATGGCTGAGTTGGCAAACTCAGGCCGAGTTCCAGTTTCTGAGCAGGATGTGCTATATTGGTACAGAATTGTCCCCTCTCAGCTGCCAACATCTGTTTAACACAGCTTTTCTTTCTCTGACATCATACCCACCTTACTTTGTGTCCTGATTTTGCTCATTGTCCTTCATGAGCAAATACAGGTCTGAAACTGTCTCATCTTAGTTTCTTCCCCTTCTGATGATTCTTTTTTTTCCCCTCTGACCTTTTGTATCATTGTTCCAGTAGCAGTTGTCTGTCTAATCTACCTAATTGTCTTTGGTCTTCCTTGCCCCTTTTATGCTTCTCTCATCTGTGAACTCTCAGTGCTCAATTAGTGAAGGAACAAAAGGCACAGAAGGAAATGTTCCCTTTCTGTCTCTTCTTGTCTTTGGCATTGTAGCAGCCTGGAACAGAGGAAACTACAAAGGGCTAGATAAGGTCCTTCGTCTCCAGCTTGGAGAGTACTCAGTAGGAATTTTTTTTTTTTTTTTAGAAAGTTTTGCTTTTTGACGGAACTTTCTGCTGAGCATATGTAAAGCATAATTTATAAAGATTCACAGCTTGCCAAAGGTGGGAGAATTTTTGCAGGATTCGTGAAAGCACGGTATTGAAATAGGTCATTATGGGATGAATTATTTTAAACTTCTATGTTAAATTGTGATGAGGTTTACTCTTTTAAGCAAACTTCACTTTCGATAAGAACAAAGCATTTTCTTTCTACTTCATTTTTAAGTAAATGAAACATTTTTCTTGCTGTTCATATGTATAATTCTTTCCTTTCCTTAACAAAAAAGGAGAAGTATAGTCTCACATGAGCATAGAAACATGCCAAAAAGCAAGGATTTATTATTTGGGGAGCTGAAGTATTAGGTTTTAGAACAGGTTAAAGTCTGGTGTCTTTAACCATTTACTGTGCAATGAACACTGCTTACAAATATGTGTGAGAGAAACATACACGTTTGTCATGTTACTTTTTTCTTCTAATTAAAAGGAAAAAAATTAATCTCTTTAGCAGAGACATTTCCTCTCAGAATAAAGACCTGATTCTGGAGTCTCATAGATATTTAATTTGCAAGATAGCATAATGAAAATATGTTAATAGCTTTTTCAACAAGTTAATAGCTTTCAAGTTCATACTAATTAGTTTGTTAAAATGTTCTATTGGTAAAATACTTTCTTTTCCCCCCCAGTAAAAGGTAAGAATGTAACACAGTCTTATAACAAGTATCTTGCCAATAGTAAGGGTAGAATCAGTAGTATCAAAATTATTAGAAGAAAATAATTAACAAATGAGTCTTGAAGGAAGTGACCATAATTGTCGTCAAAGATAACTTTCTGTCGTTTTTACAGTGAAATCTGAGAGAGTGTAGGAGGGCATCTTGCAGAGTTAAATAAGCATTCTTGGGAACAAAGATGTGAAAGTAGACTTCTCATGGTGTCATGCTTGGTCCCAGTTGTCCTGCATTCCTGACTACTTACACCAGCACCTCTGGAAAGTGGTACCCTGTTGTCTGCCCATCCTTGGTGGCCAGAACACCATGAAATTAAAGCATACATCTTCACATTGACGAGATAACCCAACTTTCTATATTATTTCTTTATTAAAGTAGTGTAATACTTTGTTCAATCAAAAGTAATGAGTAAATTTTCTTTTACCTTTCTTTTTTCCTTTGGCAGGGTGGTTGCAGGGAGTGAGTATTGTATATCTCCTCCATCCCGACACTGTAAAATCCAGATTTTTGCTACTTCCCTCTTCCTTTGGTATCTTTTAGTTTTACTCTTAGATCTCCTTAGAGTTTTCTAAACCAGTACTGCTTATATCCTTATATATTCACTCTGAAATACTTTGAATCCTTCTGCATTTGTTTATATATTTCTCATGTTTTTTTGAAAGTGCTTATGCTTGTAGTACTCTCAGCTTCATTTTGCTTCTGTTAGCTGGGCAAAAGGCATCATGTGCTTATACGTATTCCAAAGAAAGCATGTGCTGAATAAGCTGCTGGTTATTGTCAAAATGAATAACATCTAAAGTCTCCCTGTTCTACTGTCAGTCAGGGAATTAATAGAAATTGTTCTCACTTTTTTATCCCCTGGTTCTTCCCATTTACTGATTACCACAACAGCTGAAATACTTTTGGGAACTCACATTCTCAAATTTAGTAGAACTAAGTCACTGTATTAAAACTTAAAGTAATACAGTTATAAGACAATCCAGAGTTGGTGAATTTTACTTGAGGTAATTTATTGTGAACAAACGTGAATTTCTGATAGCCCTTTTGCGTAATAATTTTCTTGCAATAAGACAATTACAAGGAGTTAGACACACACTTATATGAACAACTGATCCTCCCTCTGGCCTGGTCTGATCAGGTCCAGAAGATTCCTAAAATGCCTGGATGACAACTTCATGGTGCAGGTACTAAGACAGCCAACCTGGAAAGATGTCCTCCTTGATTTGTTACTTGTTAGCAGAGAGGGTCTTGTGAGTGAAGTGGAGATTAGTGGCCATCTTGGCCAGAATGACCATGCAGTCAAGTTTGAAATCTCTGCAGGAAAAGTGCCAACAAAACTTCAGCCTTGGACATGAGGAGAACAGAGTTCAGGCTGCTCAGGAAACTAGTTAGTAAGGTCCCCTTGGAAAATGCTTTTGCAGGTGCTGAAGTCCATTTTAATGGGCACAGGTGATTTCAAAACATCAGAAGTCAAGCAGAAAAAGCAGAAGGCCAGCTTGGCTAAGCGAGGATCTTCTTTTGGAGATAAGGTAGAAAAGGAAGGCATATACCCTGTAGAAGCAAGGTCAGGTAACATAGGAAGAATACAGAGATGTTGATTGCCACTCTAGGGAGAAACTTTGTATGGCCAAAGCTTTGTTGGAGTTCAAGCTTGTCAGAAATGTGGGGGACAGTTGATACAGTTTTTTAAAATATATTGATGGCAAAAGTCAGTGTAGAAGTTACATGGACACATTAGAGGATGCGGATGGTCACCCCACAAACAGGGATATAGACAAGGTAGAGATGTTTATTGCTTTCTTCTCCTGTGTCTTCAACACCAGGGATGGACTAAAAGGGTTCCAGTACCCTGAACTGGAGGACCATGAGAATGGTCCCTGAAATTGTAAGGGATCTGCTGTTCTAGCTGAATCCCTATAAATCTATAGGGCATGATGGGAATTATCTGACAATAGCTAAAGAGCTGGCTGATGTCATCATGAGGCCTCTCTTGATGATTTTTGAATGGTCTTAGGAGTCTGGAGAGGTCCCAATTGACTGAAAGCTGGTCAACATTGTCCCAGTTTTCAAAAAGGACAAGAAGAATGACCCTGGAAACTACAGGCCTCTTAGCCTGAAGACTTACTTCAGTGGCTGGTAAAGTTATGCAGATTTTTCTGGCAGGTATTGGACAACACCTGAGAGAATGCAGCCATTGGTCACAGCCAGCATGTCCTGGGGTGCATCAGGCACAGCATCACCAGCTGGGCAAGGGAGGGGATTGTCCTGCTCTGCTCTGCTGTGCTGTGCTCTGCTGTGGTCTGGGGTGACCTCACCTTGAGTCATGTGTGCAGGTTTGGCCACCACAATATAAAAAAAGACATTAAGCTATTATAGAGACCATCCAAAGGAGGGCTACAAGAGTGGTGAAGTGCCTTGAAGGGAAGCCAGATGAGAACCAGCAGCTGAGCTCCTGTCTTTCTTATGTTTTTAATTAGTGGTTCTTCTTTCTTATGGAACAGCTGTTGTAATTCCTAATTATGCAATTAACTGTCCTCATTTGGAAAAACAAAAAAAGATTAAGAATTACATTTGGTTTAGAGTTTCTAGGCATATGAAGTTCTGGTCACCATGTAAATTTTCTTGTTAAAATTCCAGCTTTTTTTTCATTCAGACTTCTCTCAAATTGCCTACTTTATTGTGACTAATGTAACACTTCAGAAAAACTCCTCTGTCTGAACAGAGTGTGTCATTTTTATATTGGTTATAATTGACTAGGTCACTTTGCTTTTATATTTTTATCCTGATAAAAATTTTTAGTTTGTTCCAGAAAATAATTTTCTGGTTCCATACTTTTTAGAGTATATTTTTTTCTGTTGGTCATTATAAGGCTTCAATATTTTTTCAGTCATTTAATCTTCAAGCCTAACTCTTTATAGTTGTTAGTTTCATGTGACATCTGGTCTGGTCAAACACGATACTGTTTCAGCTCACTTGTAGGAAATTTATAAAATCCAATCTGCTACAGGACCTCGAGTTTTAAAATATTCGTATAATAATTATGCATTATATATTTGAAACTATGTTGGTGTTTTGCAAAAGAGACAAAATCCTGTTCACGTGGGGAAAAGGATGGAGCTGTAAAAAGTGATAAATATTGTAGTTTCACTGTGAGTTAGAAAAATAATTTGACTTTTTCCAGTCTTGGTGGCAGTCATGAGTTTGTGGAATGAGTTGAATGAGGCAAAGAAGTTTGTATAGCAAACAGGGTTAGAATTGTACAAGGAGCTAAAATTTGTCTTGGTAACCATCCAAAAGCTATACCCTAACGGAAACCACGTTGTTAGTATGTTACAGAACCTTTAACCTGTAGTTCAGTGTAAACTTTTAATAAAAGTATGAAACCTTGCCCTTTTCCTCAGCTGTTCCTTGCGGCTACATTTTGAATATTTTTACTCTGTTTTGTTGGGTTTTTATTCAGTACATATTAACTTACACAGGCATGCCTATTATGACAATTAGGAAGAAAGGAGTGATGAAATAATGTTGAAAGATTAGGAACGACTGAGTATATTAAATCAGGGTAAACGCCAACATTTTGAATGACTTTTTAAATTTTTTTTGTTTTGTTTTCAATTAGTTTGTAAGAGTAAGAATATTTCAGGCCTGAAATGACCTGAATGATCAAAATAAAATTTTACTTCAGCTGAATATTTTGCAAGAACAGTTTGATGCAATTGCTCAGTCCAATGATTTTCTTGTGAAACTAGGCTGGATGACTAATGTAAGATCATTTTTCCAGCTTTATGGTTGCTTGTTATTCTGTCTTTCTGCTTCTGTGTTCAATATGTATGTTTTGCCCATACATTTCTTCATAAGTTTGGGTTTACTGTTTCTCAAAAATATTTGCTAAATTGGATTAATATTATCACCACGACTGAGATAAGCTGGAATGCTAGTTTTACTTAACTCTCTTCATAAGCTGAAGAAGTTTATGAAGAGAGTTAAGTAAAACTTACTGCAACTTAGAGGAGGTTTCTGGGGGTAGGGTCTTGCATCTGGTAGAAAGCTGAGCTGTTTGATGCATGTTAGGTGAAGTTAGGCAGATATAAATAAGATTTTTATACTCAGAGAACTTAACCAGTGGAACAGATGGTTTAGGAATATGGTAGGCTTTTTAGAGTCTGAAGTCCTTTAAGCAGGAATTGGAAATAATTCAGTACAATAAACTGTTCCTTTAGCAGGACTTTGTAGATTTAATTTGGAATCGTAACATAATTATATTGTTTGCATTATTCAGGAGGTCAACATAGGTGGTCATGATGATTTTCAGAGCCTTAGGTTCTCTAAATCTACAATTTGACCTCTTACCTATGTGAGAAAGAGCAAAATAATTATCACGGAAGGTAAAGGAAGAGCACAGTAGACCTGAACATGAATGATACTGTGACAGAAGACTTGTCATTCATTTCTTAGATAGCTACTCAGAATGATGTTCCATAGGTACAGCACTCAGTTAATGGGAGGAAGATACTGAAAATAGGAGCTGCAAGGGGATTTTAAAAGCATATCTGCAACTTGCAGTGCAAGCCTGTTTACAGTGTGCTACTAATGAAGTTATTAGGAGTGAAACTACTGCTTCTATATATTATTTTAATATGGCATGTAAATATATTAGCTGATGATGTAGTGTTAATTTGGTTGTCTCTAAAATGAACATTGTGTTGCATGGGCTTACTGTGCCCTTGGAGTTGCAGTTAACTTTCTTGGAAGGATGTTATTTTTTAGGAATTTCTCCTTTTCATGCAAGGAAGAAATATTAATTAAATGTATAATGGTTTTTGTTTTATTTTGGAGCAACTATAACACTTTTCTAGGGAATTCTTGCTCTTAATTAGAGTTTGTTTAGTTTGATAATGGATTTTGTGCATCTGTGTTGTCTCTGACAGAAAAATTCATTTTTACTGCAGGTAAAGTCAATAAAAAAGAGTAACCAGCTAAAAGTGATGCTAATATGACTGTGCCTCTCATATTTTGACTTGAGTGCAGTTGGTAGATGTATAGACTACCAGTATAGTTAATCATAGCTGGTCTATCTTTTAAGAGGTAGAAAGTTTGATTGAGAATGTAAGGTGACCACTCCAGCATCCCTTTAGCTCCTTTAGTATGTCTTTCTTCGATAAGAAAACAAAGTACCTGAGCTGCCAGTGGAAAGACACTTTGCTTCATCCTTCATTTACAGTCTGAGCATGTCTGCTTTTATCAGGGCAGCCGCATGGTGTAGTGAATCCTTTTCCTTTTTTCCTGTGGATAAGTTTGCAAAAATGACAACCTTACTGAAAGATGGGAAGCCTGGTTTGTAAGTTCACAGTGCATCAACAAGAATGTAGGATG
Source organism: Cyanoderma ruficeps (assembly GCA_008694505.1). Classification (NCBI taxonomy): domain Eukaryota; kingdom Metazoa; phylum Chordata; class Aves; order Passeriformes; family Timaliidae; genus Cyanoderma; species Cyanoderma ruficeps. The sequence continues at coordinate 365,800 of VZDJ01000346.1, forward strand.
GGAGTGTAGGGTAAGAGGAAAGAAGTTGGTGCTAAGTTCTGATGTCATTGAAAAGTGTTTCATCATCATCCTCCCTCATTCTTCCATGCTGGGAAAGAGAAATGCTTGTGCCTCCTTGGGAGGTTTTCCATTCTCCTGAAATGGAAGTCAGTCTCATTGGAGATGAGAAGCAGCTGTCGGAACCCTGGAAGAAGAAGCAGCTGTCAGTTGCAAGAAGCAGCACCACTTCCTTCTCATGGGGTGGCAGCAAGAGTCAGTAGCCAGGTCTTACAGCTTCTCAACAATGTTTACACATGCATAAAGCAAAATGTGAATATGGGATAATAGATGTTTTTAGAATGTCTTCTAGAAAAAAAAAAAAGAAAAATGTCTTGACTTGCATTTGTGTAAGGATACCAGTGCTTACCTCTACCTCATTTAATTGGAATGTGATTTCCTCAAATAAAACATTCAAAATGAAGAGCTAAAAACACAAGAATCTATAAAAGTAACTGAAATACCATAAACAGGAAAATTGTTCTCTATCTGAAGCAATATTCATTGTGCTTATAATTTACTAGAGTATGCTATCCAAGTGCCATATCATTTGTTAGAGTTTTCTTTAGCTCTAGCTGTGCGTTGTGTAAATTTTAGCTGAACTGAAAAGTAGTGTATCACTCTTGGGCATGTCTGATGTTTCTACCCTGAGACCATTTTCTAGAATTATAGGAGGTAGCTTTGCCAGCTAGTGATGAATTTACAAAGGCAATACCCCACAAAGGCAAAGAGTTTGTCCATTTCAGCCCTGAAGTTTAGAAAAAACTTAAAATGTAAAAAATGTTGAAAAAAATTTTTAAATGAAACATTTTTCATTTCAAGGAAAAGTAGCTTGAAAACTTGTATGCAAAAAAATTAATTCAAACTTTAAATACATTTTAAATTTGCCACTTAACTTATATAAATAACATATATATATTCATCATCTATGTATATATGATTTCTGTGATTTATACTTGGAATTCAGTATATATGAACGAGATACTATAAGATCTTGTGTTCCTTTCTACAGAGCAAAATCAAGAGTGGAAAATAAGGCACTATACAAAATGGTATTTTTATTTTTTAGTGTCAAAACAAGATATGGATAGTTTATTTATTTAAATGTTTGGTTTTAACATGGCAACATTTTTTGTTCTTCCAATAATGTTAAAAATAAGATTATTTTCATCCTGTGCATACAAAGCTGCAGACTTTCTGTTACATGTTGCTGTATGTTGTGAATAGTAATTTTTTTTGTTTGTTTTCTGGATCTTTTGTAAGCCATGATTGCCATATTGCACATTGCTTCTTGCAGAAGGTTTCCTAGAGCACATAATTAACAACGTGCAGTAATTTGGAATAAGTGCTGTTAAACAAACAAGATAGCATCCCAGTTATTTTGCTTTCTTTTCACCTTCACAGGTGGTAAATAGAAAAGGTAAATTAAATAGTTAATTTTGGGTTTTCATTTTTATCCAGTTTTAGTCTATTTTGTATTTTATAGCAATTAGGTTTAGTAAACTTTTTTTTTTTTGGTGCAGATTATAATAACTTTTCTTCCTGTATTGCTTGTCTTTTAAGACAATCACAAGCTTTATTTTAGGAGTTTTAGTGTTTCTCTATTTCAAACAAGGTGCTTCACATAACCTCATTGTGTACCTCTTTTGTAATTTTTTTTAACATGATCTTGAAATTTTGTTCAGGATTTTTTCACTTGTCACACATCTCATATTTTTGATACATTTTTTAAAATGGTGTTTTTAAAACTTCCAAAGGGAAGTAGAATTTTTTTTATCCAATTTTGCTTAGATAAAAATAATAATTTGTGTAATCAAATTTAATAGTTTAGCTTTGTAGTTAAATGTGCAACATTTCAGAAAACAGAGGTTTTTGGTTTTGTTTTACATTGTATGAGAAGAGTATGGAACATTAATTTATAATACCAATGAAAAAAAACTGTCTTGAGATGGGAGAGTAAGTTTAGATTAGATATTAGGTGGAAATTCTCTGCTGTGAGGGTGATGAGGCACTGGAACAAGTTGCCCAGAGAAGATGCTGATGGCAATGCCTGGCAGTGTCAAGGTCAGGCTGGATGGAGCTTGGAGCAACCTGGTCTAGTGGAAAATGTTCCTGCCCATGGCTGGGGATTTGGAGCTACATTATCTTGAAGGTCACTTCCAATTGTCAGAGAGTGAAATGCCTTGATTTATGGCTTAAACATTTTTATGAGACTTCTGCCTATTATAGCCAAATTGTATAATGAAGATGCACCATGGAAGTCCAACCTGACTGGGCCTCCTGACTGAAACCCTGAGCTGTGAGTCAAACTGCCTAAGGCTATTTGAGATAAGGACACTAAAGCAACACTATTGTTCAAAGCACCTCAGGTCTGGGAAGTTATGGATAAGGCTGGGAGAGCATTGGAAGAGCCAAGCCCAGCAGCTTCAGGGTCGAAGCCATAGCCCCAGGTTTATCCATTGCCAAGTTTGCACAACCCCGGGGAAGGAGGAGAGGAGAGTACCTCAGGCCCTGCATCAGAGCACTGCACGTGATGCAAAACAATGCAACTGATCTGAAGTCTTGTAAGAAACAGTGTCACATTTGTACCTCCTCAGTGGAGGTACCTGGGCATTCCCACCTGACCCAAATGTATATTAATCCATTGGAGCCTATGTTTTTTGGTGAGGAACCATCATCACCAAGACAACCAGATGGTGGGGATCAACAAGATATTATTGGCTCCAATGGAGTGCTGATATGTTTCTATTTAATCTGTCCTCCTGTTCCATCTCCCAGCCCTCCATCCCTTATCCTATTTCTTTCTTTTTCTTTCTTTCTTTCTTTCTCATTTTACTATTAAATAAAAGAGATTGAATTTTTCATGTCAGTATTTAACCTTGTTTGGTTTTAATCCTGCTTTGGGGTTTTGAACCTCAGGATTCTATCCATAATCAATAGAGAGTTCACTTTGTTCCTCTGTGATCAGAGCAGATTATAACACCACCCATCCCAAACCATTCTGGGATCCTCTGATTCAATGGAAATATCCCTGTTTTAAAAATGTACAATTTCGACCAGATACAATACAGATGGTGGATATACAGGTAAGTATTATATCCTAAATTTATAACTATTTCTTATGTTTATGGCTCTATGTATGGATATTTCTATTCTGGAATAAACATGGCTATGGATAATTTTCTAGTGATATAAATATAATATCTAGTGATATAAATTCATAATTAAATTATGTAAACAAGTTGAAGTACCTTTGCCATGTACAAACTCCCATACACTCTGCCAGGAAGGAATTCAAGTTGGCTATGCTAATGAATTAATTCTCCCTGTGTGAATATAAAAGGAAGCAAAGTGGAAAAAAAATGTAAAAAGCATGTTAACATTGCCATAAAAAGTAAAAACCATAATTTTTTTAAATTTTATGTGCTTTACAAAGAAACAATAAAGTTATTACTTGATTGTATAATACCTAATTAAATATTTTGAAAACTCTTCAATGTAAAGCTTTCATATTTAGAAAACTGAAACCAGTTAAATCTATATATTTAATCTGCTATTAAATAAAATGTAGTTGAAAAACAGTAAAATTCTAACTTTAAGATGTTCTACGTATGGCATGTTCCTTATGATAAATAACAAAACAGAGCTATCATGGGAACAACAGGACACTTAAAAATTTAAAGCACCACCTCTGGTAAAAAAAACAAGGTGTGAGTGCTGCTTATCTCAGTGCTGTAAACCTTCCTATCTGTGTTGAGAAATAGAAATATGTGAGTCTTTCTCACACTTTGCAAACTCATGCTCAGAAATACATTCATTTGTAAATCTGAATTTCTCCATCATGAAAACAGAATAGCCATCCCTGATCAAAAAATATTTCTCCTGATTTTTCCAATTTAAGTAATATTACAGATTATTATACAGATTAGAAAATAACTTTGGGGGTAAAGTCTGTAATAGTGAATGTCCTCCCTCTTCCTGCTGCTTCTTGAGGTATGTAAATAAGACTTGTAAACACAGTCAAGATTGAGTGATGAGAATAAGGCAGAGGTAGATACCACTTAGATTATTGTTGTAGATGAAAGAAACTGTCATCAATGGGAGACAATGGGGTTGAGGTTTTACAGAACTATTTTTCATCAGTTTGAGATGCATAGTAGTTTGCAACAGGATTTAACAATGCTGATTTCACAACTCCAAGTCATACAGAAAATGCAGAACATTGAGGTGAGCTGCAAACCATTTTCAAGCTGTTCATATTCCCCTAATGGTACCCTTTTAGGTTGTATGCACTAGCACAGCTTGAAAACTGCTGGTGTGAGAGAAATTACATGGTTGGGCCTCAGAATTATATTTTATTCTTCGTTGTTGATCTTGCTATGGACATTTTCATTCCTAAGTAGCATCTGCTCTGCTAGTCTTAAATGATGAGTAAAGAAAGAGTGGGAGCTTTTGGAACCAAACCTTTTGGCACTGTAGCTATGTGGGGATTGCTTAATGTGTGGATTGAGGACATGAGACAATTGCAGAGTAATAGACATTACAGATGGAAAAAGACTTGTTAGGTCATCCAGTCTGTCTCCTTACAAATTCAGGACTATTCCCTACAGAAAATTTTCCAACATTTTGTCCAGTTTGGTTTTAAATATCCTAAATGATGGAGATTCCACTACTTCCCCTGGGATGCTTTTGTGCTGTTTTGCTGGTCTTATTGCCAAGGAGTGTTTCATGATACTCAGACACAGTCTTGTCTTTACGTTTTAAAATTTATAATTATTATTGTTACTCCTTTTAAAATTAAATTCAAATTCTTTAATAATTACAGAAAATCAGTCATATAAATATTATGTGCAATTGTTAGTATCCCAGTGGCAGCCTGTGATGTCACAATCCTCTGTAGTGAAATTGTATTTTTAATTTTCAAATATTTTTCTTTACATGTCAATGTTGCTGACTCTAATCACTTCCACTGGCCTTCTCAGCACACTTATTATCTTACACTTATCAGTGTGTGTGAACACACCTTCTTAGTGAACTTCTACAATTTCCTGGTGGTTACATGAAATGTTAGGAAATATTTTGGGTGCATTGGCATGAACCCAAGATTAGAGTTTCTATGTTATTTCAAGGATTTGCAGTGATAGTGCAACAGAGGGAAGAAGGAGGAGGTCATGTGTGTACCTTGGTGGTATTCCTCTGTAACAGCTATGTGGAAGTAACTCCTGAATGCAGAAATGACTTCTTGTTGAACAGCTTCTGGTATAGTCTTTACAGTTATAACATTCGATGTAGGTTGTCACTGCTACAGACACAAGCTGATTTTGTGGCATTAATTTGGGAGTCAGATACTTCCTGATAGCTCTTTTCCCACACTTTTTTATGTAATGCCGATGTCAAGCATGATAACTCTTGAGGGAGGGCAGCTGTGTTTTGTTTTCAAACTTTGTACAGACATTAATTCCCACATGTGTTTATTATCTGGGGAGGTGATTAATTCATTAGTCTCCATTAGCACTTTGATCAGTTGCTATATGGACTTTTAGATGCTGTTGCCTGCTCTCTGAAATTAAGAACTGTAAGACGTTTTGGTGTGAGGCATCACTGGGGAGTAGTGGTCAGGTGAAATTGTGACTTACCGAGCCTTTTCGTAGAAGTCACAAGAAAGAATGTATTTTCTTTCATTGCCAATCTGTTAATGTGTTAAAACTAGAAAATCCTGGCATTAAACTTCTAAAAGTAAAAAAGCCTGCAGGAATGAAGAATCCATATGCTTCATCACATTTGAGATTCTGTTCTTGCAAAACTGTTTTCCAGAGTCTGCTCTGAAAAGAAGGTGTCCCTTTGTAAGCTACTTGTTTATTGATGCAGTTTGGCATTAGTTTCTCGTGTTTCTTTCTGTTTCCAGATATGTTTGCATTTTGCCTTAGTCAAATTTGAGTTTCATATGATGAATTCATATTTGAATGCACTACAGCTGCTCCAGTGATGCTTCTTATCTACTTTGTCTTCCAAAAATCATCACCCTTATTTTCTTGTTGATCACATATATTCAGTTATTCCTGAATATATTAAGTTCTAGACCAAGCCTTCATGTTGTCCCTTTAGATTTCTGTTGTGGCCACGAGAGACTTGATTTTACTTAGCTGTCTGATCTCAAACCCTTTCAAAAACTGCAAGTTATTTTGAAGCAGACCCACTTTATGGTGTATTATATGTACCAGAAATACACAATGGAATATGTAAAAAGAAATTTAAAGTCTAGGTCATGTGGCTCTTGTTTGAAAGATAATAAAAAACAAAACAAACCCAAGAAACCTCACACACACACAAAACCCAAATAAACAAAAACAACAAATCAAAACAAACAAACAAAAAATCACTCCACCACCAAAAAACCAACCACCCTTAAAATTCTAAGGTAAAATTTACAGAGGTGTGAATTGATTTGCCACCAGCAGTTTCTGTGAACAACGGGGACATGAGTAAAAGGGACAGAATGGTACATTTTGGGAGACCTGCCCTCAAATGAATGTCCTGAGTTGGGAAAAAAGTTTTCAAAAAAATGAGAACTGAGTTTTTCACTCTTGTGACCAGTGGCAGGACTCAAGGAAATGGCGTGAAGTTGAGTGAGGGGAGGCTTAGGTTAGGTATCAGGAAGAGGTTTTTCATCCAGATCATGACTAAACACTGAAAGGTGCTCCCCAGAGAAATGGTCACAGCACTGTGACTCTCAGGGTGTCTTGTATAGGGCCAGAGATTGGACTCAATGATTGATCCTTGTGGGTCTCTTCCAACTGTGCATATTCTATGATTCTAAGTATGATGAATTACTTTCTTAATACTACAAGCTTTAAAAAGTCTTTCAAAATGCAACAGTCATGGCTGTCAATCCTGCTTTGAACTATGGTTGCAGTTTTTCTTTGCAATTTTGCCTTTTCCTGATAGGACTCATTAGCTTCTCATATCCACTCTGTGTTCCTTCCAAGTGAACTGTGAGCTGCCAGATTCAAATGTCAGCCATTTGCCACAACACCTCTCTGTCTGTCAGTTCTTATTTAATGGGGCAGAATTACTAGCCTTAATCATCCTTTTAGTCCTTAATTATGCTCAAGTGCAATTCTCTCTCAATGTTCCATGTCATGATGGACCTGAGTTGTGGTCCTGCATAAACTATGATCCTTCATTATGGTGATCTTGTGCTTTATCTAAGGATTCAGCTGATTCCATCTCTTTCCAATTTAACACAGTCATGTAAGTGTAGAATGGCAATGTCCAGTGCAAAATATTTGTGTCACGTGTGTGGATTCTTTTTCTTCATCTGCAGACACAGGTCTGCTGTTAACAGACAGTCTGCTGTCTGCTGTCTGCAGTCTGCTGTTATTTTCTTTAACAATAAGGAAAGCAATTTCTGGGTGTAATTCCATAGTTAGCTTAAAATATTTCTTGCTGGCCTTCCCATCTACAGAGTAATACAGAGGGGCTTGCTTTTCAGGCTAAAGGTCCAGGAAAATGAAAATCAGTATTGTTCATGTGGGCACAAGGTGGCTGCTACAGCACAAGACTTTCTGGAACCACCTCTAGAACATGAGCATTGTGGGGTTTTTTAAAGCAGTCCATCTTTGATTGGTTTAATCTGCCATGTGTATATTCTCAATGTTCCCCGTGCTACAGAGTTTATCCTTTTTGATTTTGAGAAAAACACCCAACCACCCAACTAGCTATTATTTGCAATAGGTGACTCTGAATTCATGTTACTGTTCATTTTGCTTAATATCCTGTTGCAGGTTACATTCAACTATGTCCTCACAGTTCTTCTGTGTCCCATTTAGACATGAGATGAAAACACTGATTATATATTATGTGTAGTTGCAAGGCAAGTAAAACCAAGTATTATATGTGTTTTTGCTGCCCCTCAAATACATTGAGATTTGGGAAATTTGTATGTGTTTGCTGCCATATAATCTGAACTCTTGGGCCCCTGGAGCTACTATCCCTGATTATGTACATAAGCAAATATAAGGCTTTTAGATGTTGTGTTTGTTGTTGGTCTTAGAGAGATTCCTGTGTTTGACTGAAAAAAAATAATCCTTTTCTATGAAAAATCACAGTCTCCATTCTTGGTATCAGGCACCTAAAATCTTTAGGCAGAAGAACTACTCATTGTTACACATGCCAAAATACTGCCCCACATACTTTTGTCTTTCCTCCCCACCTTGGCTGATGCATCCAGCGCCCTTTGGATATTGTCTTTTTACTTTTTCTAAATTGAGGGCCAGAGAGAGGAAAGCCTCAAAGTGTTTCCTAAGGTATATTAAATATATATATATTTTTAACCTTTTCAGTCTAATGGGAAAGTGTTAAAATTCTATATGAAAAGGTGTGGAATAACCTGATATCCTGGTTGAAACCTACAGTCCCCACCCTGGAGACTGAAATGTACTTGAGCCTGGTCCCTCAACTCCATCCTCATAACCTATATTTAAGTGCAAAATTCTCAGGTATGTGGTGGTGCCGTTTACATAATTTAGATTTTGATCTCCTGTTAAAAATTGGTTAAGAACAGAAAATACGCCAAAAAAAGAGGTTTTGTATATATTTCCATTGAATTATCATCTTTCACATCTTTGGCACATCATGCCAAATTCTTTTTTTTTCACTTGAGAGAATTTTCTCAACACATCCTTTTTATAACTGTGCTGTTCACATGCATTGCTGATTTTAGTAAATCTTGGTATCTTTTACCAAGGGTGGAATTTTATAGACCTAATTCTCAGCAGATGAACATGAAAATGAAACTAGAATTTCTTATGTTTACAAAGACTGCTAGTATTTTCAATAATGATGACTTAGGATACATAAGCACCTGTGGCTTAAAAACTGATTAATATACAATGTTTTGAGAGATTTTCCTTACTGTTGCTACTGTTGTTGATGGCTGGTGGCTGCTGTAAGGGTTGAAATAGTTATTCTAATATGGTTTGGTGAAGGAATCTGTAGGGTAATTTCTCAACAAGTTTCTATTGCTGCTGGCGTGTTGGGTTTCTTTGTTTATTTGTTTTTTGTGGGGGTTTTTTGGTTTGGTGTTTTTTGTTTGGTTGGTTTGGGGGGTTTTTTTGTTGTTTTTTGGGGTTTTTTTGGGTGCTTTTTTTTTTGTTTTGTTTTGGGGTTTTTTGGGTTCCCCTCCCCCCATAAAATATATTCCTTGTGAGTATGCATTTATACTAAGAGATGAAAAGCAGAAAAATAATTTCACCTTTCACTGTTTAAAGCATAAATATTTATCATTTTCTTCAATGCAGTTTACTGGATTTGGGAAGTATTTAGTGAATATTGAACAACTATAATATATTTCCTTTTGACCAATGGTGAACTGTAATTGTTCTTTCTTAGTTAAAACTCTTCCACATTGGAAAGGTGATGCATACACAGGTTTTTTGGTTAATTGTTTTTTACTGATAGATTTTTACAAGCAAAAGCAGAAATTTTGGTGATTATGTATACAGAAGGAAATTAACACTGAAGATCTCTTCACAGAATTCAAGTTGCTTTGGGCAGCTATTGACAGAATAATCACACAAAGTGAAACCTTAGTGTAGCCTTGGAGCATGTTAGTTTTTCCATGGATAGCATTTCTAGGGGTTTTCAATATAAACACAGGCAGATTAAAGGGCACAAGCCCTTCCTTACTTTCTGGGAAAGGCAGTATTCTTTCAAGAGAGCTTGACTGAAGTGATAGGAAGTGATACATTGCATAGGACTGAGAAATGGTAGTGCTAATTAGCTTAGCTTTTTAGCAGTACTGAAGTGATCCTCTCCCACCCCCTAGATCATCAGGAAGGGAGATATCTTCTTAGCAATGGCAATAAATTGTTGGTGTGGGTTACTACCTAGTAACCACAGTAACAGTGGTCATGGATCAGATTTCTGTTCTAAAGCTGATACACAAATACAAATCCAATATGTGATTCTTGGTCAGAAGTGCTCAAAAAGTCAAAAGCAAGGAAAGGAAAATGCTCCACCTGTCATGGTGCTTCACCTTCAGAAGTGATTTGGAACTGGATTGCATGCAACATGTCCACACAATTGCATTGCTCTGTAGTTTACCTTCAGTTACCTCCTATGAAGTACAAGGGGAATAGCTACATGGAGGAGCAATGGAAAGGGTTAACTGCAGTGTTACTCATCTATCTTGCATCAGTTACTGAAATTTGGTATGTTGTCAAGATGCCAACCAAAAACTGAATTACTTTGAGGAAGGCAGTGTACCCTTACCTACTTCTTTGTTGTTTACTCCTCAGTTATGGAAAGGATTAGATATATGCTATGCACATGGAATACAACTGAAATTTACAAATCAAATATCGTTTGGACTCAGTGAATTTATTGTGCATTTGCAGATTGACTGTTGCACGCATATTTTGTAGAAATGCGGGCAGTGGGATTCAAAACTGGGGGAAGGTAGTATGTTAACAATTTGCCACTTATATCCCATTCTAGAATAATATCATAACTCTTCAGTATACTCAACAACATTCGACAGAAATTTTTTTCTGCCCATGACTGACTGTTCTTGGAGGCTTCTTCTTCTTCTTGGTCCTGCTGATTCACTTGACTGAGAGTGTTTGACTGTCTCTAGCAGTCTGTCTATAATTTATAAGAAATGCTGAACTAGTTCTCTTTGGGCCAGAAACTCACAAATAATGTCCAGCTTCTCAGCCTCATTACTTAATAGCACAGCTTGGCTTTGAAATTTTTTACTTACCCTTCTTAGTTGCTAGTACAGTGTTAAACCCTACATGTTATATTGTCTGAAGCTGCCTCCAGTACAGTGCAATCCTCAAAGAAAAGTTAAAAAAAAGCTAAAACAAACAAGAACCTCGGCAATCATAAGGAATTAATCTTTACAGATAAAATTTCCAACCCTATGCATGCCCCTGCCTTTTTTCTGATGGGATGATCTATTTTCCAGATGAGCCGTTTTACATGTGCGCGTGAGCTGTTGCTTACTTGAAAGTCCTCTGAGCAGGTTATGGCCTGCTTAACCTTTGGCTCTTCCTGATCCTGTATGAACTTGCTGAAAGTTGGATTTCATTTGGATTTTTTTTAAATGCTTTCTGGAAAATAATATACATCTTCTTGTATCCAGGGCAGTATGATAGAGAAGGGAGTTTGTATCAAAAGGTTCTGTAAGTAATCTGGTAATCTATTTACCATATTTTAACCTAATATGAGGAATTCAACTGTCTAAATCAAAGGTAAACAAAATTAGACTAAAACACTTATTCAACATATAAATATTTTCAGAAATGTTGGTATTTTTTTGTGTCACAGAAGAAGAGGCTTGGGAAATAGGATAGTGCACTCCCACACTCTGTTTTTATTTTTCTTTTGAACCTTTTATCTCTTCAATCTGTATATTAGTATTTTGTTGCAACAGAACTGGAATTTAAAAAAATATTACGTAAATTTGAGGGAATGCTCCTTTTCTAGAAGCTTCCAGGTTTACTGTCATAATAGATATGTATTTACTGTTTTTGAAGCCACAATTATAACAACTTTTATAAAAAAGGGGTACCTGAGGAATGGACAAACATTGTAACTAAATGTGGAAACAGATGCTCCCTTGCAATATGCATGTTGAGCTCTTAGAGATTTATTACCCTGGGTTCATTACATCCTCCTCCACTGAGGTAGGATAAATGAAGGAAACAGGTTCACATAAAGTAGTATGAGTAATATTAACTAGCTACTATTTTTTCCAAGCTTTTTTCTTTCTTATCTGAGCGCCCGAAAATTAACCAACCTTTTTTTTGAGTTTTGCTGATTATCAAGACAATTTATTTTCTGGCAATTTCAAATTTTTTCCTAGTGTATCTTCTTGAGATTCTTTTTTATCTGGAATCAAGTATAAATTAACTAGGAAGAGAAAAAATGAACTGTTATTGCTTAGAAGAAGTAGAAAAATGAGGGCAAAATGTGCCAAAACTTGCTCCTAGATTTCACTTGAAAGGATCCTTCCTCTGTATCTTTCCCTTTTCCTAGATTGTGGCACAACAGATATATGTAAGACTTAGAATTCTAAACAAGTTTTAGACAATACAGATGTGAAAATATGAAGTGAACAGAAAGGAATAGAAAGTAGCTAAAGATTTAGAAAAGGAAGACAATGTGTACTGCTGAAGGATTAACTCAGACTGTAAGTGCATCACTAGGGACTGTTCTTCACTAAATTCTGTTTTTAATAATGTGGTATTGTATTTTTGTATAAAGGTGGTGGTGGTTCCTAAAATTTTATTTTCTGATAAGATATACTGGCAAAAGTGCCAAGAAAAGAAAAATCTATTTTGGGTTAAATATTATATAGTCAGCAGAACAAACTACTTACATTGTCCATGAACTTAGCTGGGCATAAATTCTTCCAGTAAAATAAAAATAATTAAAAAAATAATTATTATAAAAAGCCTTAAAAAATGGCTCCAATGTCCAGAAACATAGAAAATTTATAAGAAAGCAATTTAATGAATTTTATGATAGATATAGTATACTATATATATCTATAGAATGAGATTTTCAAAAGTGTAACAAATGATGTTAGTAAAATTAAAATGTAGTCCAAGGAGAGAAAATAGTTTATCAAACATAAAGCAAAACCTCCAAACTATGTGACTTGAACTCAGCTGAATTTTACTAAAGTTCTTAAATGCAAGTGTTCAATTATTCTTAATATCTTGACAATATGAAAAATGCAAACCTGCAATGTTCAATGAAAGATGGCAATGTGTGTTGTTTTAAATGAGTTTAAGGTTGTGGGTTAAAAATAAACATATAGAACTACTTGAAAATTCATGCCCAACTAGTTAAATAAAGAAGGTGTTATAACCCGAAAGTCTGAGGACGCCATTTTGAAATGTGTCTATGCGACCTTAATGATGACATTTCTTTGTTTTTAGGCCAACACATTTTCCTTTTAATATATTTATTTTTATGGAATTATTATAAAATTGTACATTAATCATCACTGCAATTGTTCTGGCATTGGTTTTTGTGCAAAAATGCCATTCAGACCTATGCTACCTTTACTGTAGTTTGAGTGCTGTCTTCTAGGTGAGGTTATATTTTTTAACTGCTTGATAAAATTCAAGCAGAAGAAATCACTGATATGTGTCTGTACCACATTCTTAAACATATATCAAGTAGAAATAAATAAGGTAAAATAAACCCAAATCCTTCTAAGAGAAATGTTATTGCTTGATAAAGTCCTTGGGAATTGCAATAGGTACAAATAAGCCCTCCAGTCTTGGAAATGATCAATGGCAGGTAAGCAGTCTCATTTTGGTTATATTTTTTCTATTGTTCTAGAATGGACAATTACCATGTCAAAGGACTTAACCAACTGCTTTAAAATGTCATTAATTTTCTTAAATGAAATGTATCACAGGAAATAGCTCCAGTGCTTAATTTCAGAAGCTTGGATAATATACTGTGGACCTATCTTGGGACAAGCAGTCCTCTAACATTTTGTTTGCCCTTGAGATTTAGAAGGAATCATATCTATAGTATTCATAATAAGTAGCAATTTAACCAAGTTCAAATTAGATGTGAACAAATGGATTAACAAGCACCTCATTAAAATTTTAATTTCCATTCCATTTATCACTTTTAATAGAATCAACTCTGTTTCTGGGTGGGGGAGGATTAATTTCCAAGTATAACGTTAATTCTTGTTTTTATCAATAGCTTGAATTTTTTCCAATAAAATTTACTTTGTGTAGTTTCAAAATATGTGACCTGCACATGGAAATAATAAATTTTAATAGGATAAGGAAAATCTCTATTGATTTAGTGGATATGTTTTTAAGTACTGAACTTTACAGTACTATTGTATGTATTTTCCTCTAAGTGATAATATGTGCTTACTTGTAGTAATTTTAAGAAGAATAAATGAATTTAGGATAAGAACATTTGGGGAGTTATCTAAATAATTTCACTGAAAATGTCAATGTAAATATTTCAGACGTAAATTGTGACTTTTAAACTTAGCATTCAGATTCCAACTTCAGAGCAATATTTTAAAGTAGTTTGAATTCCTTGGATATTCCTTGGATATCATAAATATGCACTGTTTTCATAATTAAATGTTTTCATTCAAATAAAACTATTATAAAACTCTGATGTGAATATGTCTGTTAGTGAAGAATGACTTAATACAAAAAGGCATTGGTTAAACCCATAGTTTATTAGCAGCTGTTTTCAAGGGAAAAAGAAACCAAATTATAGGAATGTAAGAATTTTATCTTTTGGGGGTTCATGTGGTCTTTGAAATACCTGTATTCTGTTGTGGTGTGTTTTGAGTGTCAGGTACCAGTTTTTAGGCTACATAAAACTTTTTTACAGGTATGTTTTTACCTCAAATATTTTCTTCTTCTTTTTTTTTTTTTTTTTTTTTTTTTT
>VZDJ01000346.1:380291-442791 GCA_008694505.1 Cyanoderma ruficeps
TTTTTTTACATTTTGCACTGATACGTGCTATATAGATCGCTGAGAGAAACAGGATAATTGTTTAGGGCCCTCTTTCAGTGTAGCACCAATATGAAAGTCAAATTCTCAAGTCTCTATCAAATAAAATAGAGATACCTAAATGACTTAAAATCTTTACACAGCATATGGGAAAGCAAGTAGTTTTCAATGTAATGGCAGTCTTGAGAGAGAAGAGAAAAATTGGAATAGTATTTTAGGCACCTGTGAGATTCTTCCAGCATGTGGTTTGGGCAAGAGAGAAAATAATAATATGAACAAATGTCGGAAAAAGGTTTCAAAGCAAAGAGGTATGTAGTTTAAGATGAAGAAATTTGTTAGTCTTTTGGGGTGTCGTTACAGGTTGAGGCTAAACTTAGTATTTGTTGGGTGGGTTTTTTAGTGCTTTTGGATTTGTGCTTTTTTTTTTTTTTTCCCCTAAATAAATATATTTAATTGCAGTTTCTCTGCAATTATGTAATCAATTTTAGACAGTATTTTTCACTGAATTGATTTCAGGTATGGTGCAGAAATATAAATCTAAGTAAGAATCAGAGCACTCATTAGGATCTTAAAAAAATCCCCGTAAAATAAAAAAACAAACACCCCAGAGGAATTAATTAAAAATAAAACCAATAATTCCAAGAGTAGCAACCTACCATAGTGAAACATGAATAGATCTTTCTCACTGTTTTTCAGGTAAAGTAGTTCTGAATGTTCTTTCCTGTTAAGGAAAACTACCTTAACATTTCGTGAAAGCAATAATTCGGGAAAATGTTCTGATTTCACGTCTGAAACACAAAGAAATATTAAAGATAAACCTTGAAAGTGCATATATATAGGCTTGTGGTAGTGCTTCTTGGTTGCTGCTGAGGGTGGCTGACTACTACTTTCAGGAGGAACTGCATGAATAGGTTAATGAGGAGAAATGGTTGCCTGGATGTAAGCAATGCATTAGGTCAGATTAAATGTGTTGTGATACCTTTCTTGTTAAACTTCATCAGCAGCTTGACTTTCCGTTCTGCAAGATTCCTTTATGTGCTTGAACTTCTCTTTGGCAAAACAGTAAATAGAATCCTTTTTTTCCTCCAGTCTATTTTCTGTTCTTGGGAATTTTGTTCTGTGACAAGTTTATGTTCTTTAATATGTAATTATATCTCTGGTATTAAGACGTCTAATTTGATGTATTTTGATTTCACCCTAGGTCTACAAATTAATTTCTGTCATACAGATTCAGAACTAACTTGTAATATCTGCCATTTTGTAAATGTCATGGTTTAACTCCAGTGGAAAACTAAGCACCGTGGAGGCACTCATTCACCTTCCCCCACTCTACTCTTCAAGCGATGGTGGAGAGAATTGGAAAAGTAGGGAAAAGGTGAGAAAATTCAAGGGTGGAGATAAAGACATTTTAATAGGTAAAGCAAAAGCTGTGCACACTAGCAAACCTAAGTGAAGAATCCATCCACCACTTCCTGTGGGCAGGCAGATGTTCAGCCATCTTTCGGAAAGCCGGCCTCCATTACATGTAATATTTCCTTGGGAAAACAAACACAATAACTCTGAGCTTCTCTTTTCCTCCTTTGTCCCTATCTTTAAATTTTGAGCATGATACCATGTGGTATGGAATATCCCTGTGGTCACTTGGGGTCAGGTGTGTCAGCTGTGTCTCCTCCTAACTCCTTGTACATCCCTGGCCTGTTTGCTGGTGGGGTGGAGTGAGAAGCAGAAAAGACCTTGGTTCTGTGTGAGAACTCTGCAGCAATAGCTACGACATCCCTGAATTGTCAACCGTTTCCAGCACAAATCCAAAACATAGCCCTTACTATCTACTATGAAAATTAATTCTACCCCAGCCAAAACCCGCTCAGTTAATCATGCCTTGCTTTACTACTTTATTAAGTAGTGTTTTGACAGGTTCTAATCAAACTTTTCTTTCTAAGTTGTTGGAGACAAAAGAATATGTCAAGGAACTAAAGGGTACTTTGAGTTATTAAGGTAAATTAATTCTGGTAATTGTTATGAAGGTAGAAGATTGAAGTACAGGCTAAGGTTAATAAAGATAATTTAGACATTTTATTTATATATATACACTTTCTGTTTCTGCCAGGATTTAAAATTCCCAGAATGCCTGTTTAGTTTGGATTTCAACTAGTGGCCTGAATGTAATCAAAGACCAGGAACATACCTGGCAAAGTACAGCTCTTTGCTCTTTTTCCAGAAGGTACAGTTTCTCCTATAAATTAAGTCACAGTTTATGGAAAAGATGTCTTGACAAAAAAAACCAAAACAAAAAACAACAACAAAACCAAAAACAAAAACCAAAAAAAAACCCAAGAGATAAACACCAAAGCCAGGGGAAAAACAGAAAAAGAAGTCTGTTAACCTCATTTGGCTGGCTATTTTCAAAGACACGGCCTTGTCTTTCTGCCATTAAAAAAATCACATGAAAAAACCCAATCTTTTAAGGAAATGTCTGTATTTTACAAAAAGGCAGATGCAGTGAATAAGTATTTCCCTTCTGAGTATTCTGCTCTGTGAAGTACTAATACACAACATGATGATGAAATACTGTCATCAAAGGCAAGTTTCCAACACTGACAGATATTTAACATCCTTGTGATTGAAAGACTCAGAGCACTTTTCTTTTTGTATCTTTTTAACATCTTAATCAAAATGTCTAAGGTACACAGCTGAATGCTTACAGAAGTCTAACTAGTCTCTGGGGCCCTATGATGGCTTGCACATTTGTGATGTTATTTGACGGATTATACATTAGGCCATTTCAAGCATTGTTCAAGTCAGTAGACAATCCCAAACCATAGTGTAAAGTGGTTTTCAGTAAAAATTCTAGTTAAAAGATTTCTTCCCATTTAAGCGGATGAATGGCAATAATATTTACATAGAAATGCTCTTCTGATGCTTGTTATGACTTGAATCTTTAGATCTTGAGGCTGATCGTGTAGATCAGTTTCAAACTTAGATATTAGCATAGAATCTTATACTGGTTCATGTTAGAAAGGACTTCAAGAGGCCAACTCCCTCCTCAAAGCAGGATAGGCTGTAAGATTTTATGTAGTCTGGGACTGCAAATTTCAAAGGATGGAATCTGCATAGCCTATCTCATCAACCTATTCCAGTGTTTGACTGGCCTAGAGGTTGAAATTTCCCAACATCCAGTCACAACTTTCCTTGCTTCAATTTACATGTTCTTTGTGTGTCACAGGGTAGGTGCTCTGTCCCCTGATCATCTTGGTATCCCTCCACTAGTATATTCCAGGTTATCAATGGCTTTTTTGTAGAGGAGGAGGCAGCAGAATAGGATGTTTTATTCTAGATGCCAGCTAGCAAGTACTGGGATAAAGTGCTGAAAGGATATGGTCACTTCTCTGGTCTACTGGCTCCACATAACCTAGGATGGTGCTGGTTGCCTTTGCTGCCAGGATACACTGAGGGCTTATTTCAGCTCACTGCTTGCTAAGAGAGGTCTTTTCCATAAGAGCTGCTCCCCAGGCACTCAACTCATGCTTGTAATGGTAGGAGTTCTTTCCCAGCTGCAGGACGTAGCCTTTGCCCCTTCAGTTTGTGTTTGACTATGGCCCTGTTCAGGCCACTCTGACTAGCAGTCCCACTCTCCAGCATATTTATGGAATCCTTTCCAGTTTGGTGTCATCTGCTGACTCAGACCTTACTCTATGTTCTCCTTTAGGTAATTGTTGGGATTAGAGAGGAGAGTTCCCAATACACATCCCTTTAGTACTCTACTTGTTGCTGGCCTCCAGGTAAAGTTTATCATATGAACCCCCTGAGCTTGACTATCCAATCAATTTTTTAAAAAAAATTGTATAGCAGTCCATTAATCCAGACTAACATCTTGCATTGGGTATAGTAATATAGTGGAGAAAGTGTTTAAAGCTTGACCTGTTGATAGTGGATTGCAGACACAGTTAAAATGTCTTGGAATAAAGAGCAAAATTGATGCCTTCCAGGACTTTTCCATTGTCTAGGAGATAGTCCATATCCTGATGGGCAAATTCATCATTTTTATACAAACAAATGTTTGTGGAGTCAAATTGTTTAGCATTTGTAAATAAGTTGTTTAGAAGTGATGCATCATTACTTGCAGCAATTTGATAGGTTATGATCTTTTCATAGATATCATAAACTTGACATATTTAAGAATGAAAGCCTTCATTTCATCCAAAATGTTTTTAAAATCTATCATCTGATACTCATGTGTACTGAGTTTGGAACAACCCATAGGAGAATAGAAAAAATGTTGAAATAAAAATACATGCCAGAGTAAGGAAGTGATTTTCTTCTGAAAAGTCTGTGGACTGAGTGAACTGAGATGATCTTTGGGTGCTGTTGTTTATTCTTCCATTGTTTTTAAAACAAAAGCAGTATTATTGACTTGCACTTCACTGAATCAAAATATTTTATTACATGCATATAATGCATCTGTTTTACTAAACAGCTTTTTGAAGGGTAGGCTTATATTTCTTTTCTTGTTAGGAAAACCCAGCTTGCTAATTTTTTTTTTCTTTCAATGTGGCAGAATCTCTGTTAAGATAAATTCATCATTTTGACTTGGCATTCATAGTACTCCATTTAGATATACTAATAAAGAATTTCTAGCCTCTGTTTATGCCAAAATAGCCCTATGGTTTCATTCTGATTGGTATACAATGTGGTTTTACCAGTCTTATCTTTTTAAGTAGCAAAACTCAATCTTGTAGAACTCTTTGTACTGTGTGCATGTAGAAAGTCTATTTTCAGTCTTGTGCAGGTACTTAAAAAACCAAACAAGCCTATAAGGTTACTTACTTTCAATAAGATTTTTTTTAGTTCTGTACAGGTATTTTCAAAAACTTGCCTCTTTTTTATTAAAACTCATCATTTTCTGTCTGAATTCCATGTGAAGAATAAACTATATGCTTGTGGTGATTGCTATGGGTTTTAGTCTTGTGTATTCATGTACAATAGAAACTTCTGAGTAAGACTGTCTGAAATTGATTTGTGACTACTGTGATTTTCACATAAAAATATCCTGAGGGTCCAAGGTTAGGTTGTGAGACCTCCCCTGAAATCCTGTGTTCAGCTCTGCAGTCTCCAGTATAAGGAAGACACAGACCTTCTTGAGTAGTTCCAGAGGAGGGCCATTGTAGTGGTTTGAAAGCAAAGCCACTGAGACACTCCAAGTCGGAAATACAATTTAATAGGAAGAGGAAAAAAAAAAAAGTAAAATAAAATAAATGCAATTAACACAAAAGACCGCTGACAGAATCAGAATACAACCTGCTACCCTGTTGTTCAGGGTGTTGGAAACTGTTCAAAATAAGCCCTCCTGGAGTGGAAGATGTGATCCTGCTGGAAATAGAGATGGTCCTGTAGAGAAAAGGGTCCAGAGATGGGTCCAGTCTTCCTTCAGGAGTCCTGTGGGAACACTGGATGTCTGGTGATACCTGTAGCTCCTTTTTATCTAGGTGGAAATGGTTTGGCTCCTCCTCCCTGGGCAGACCATCTCATAATGGGATGATGAAACTTGTCAGGTCATTGGTGAGCTTTAATGGCCCATTAACCGAAGATATCCCCATGGAGGTAGCAGAAGACTGAACAGAGATAAGAAACAATGCCCTACCCGGTTTTAACAGCTGGCTTGTTATCAGAGAGGCAGCCACCCCTTCCCTTCTGGAGTTACAACAGATAAAGGAAAAACACCTTCCCAATCGGGTTTCAACAGATGGAATAGAATAAACATTTTTTTTGTTACAAAACCCAAGACAGCCATGAAGGTGTTGAGGAAGCTGCAACACTTATCCTAGGACAGGCTGAGAGAGTTAGGATTGTTTAGAACACAGCAGAGAAAGTTCTGGATAGACCTTACTTAGCTCAGCCTTTCAGTTCGTATGGTAACCTTACAGGATAGATGGAATGAGACACTTGATCATGGAGTGTAGTGATAGGACAAGAGGTAATGGCTATACACTGAAAAAGGATAGGTCCTGATTAGATTTAAGAAAGACATTATTTTCTGTGCTGGTCATGAGGAACTGGTTGCTCAGGGAAGCTGTGGATGCCTCATCCCTGGAAATGTCTAAAGCCAGATTAAAAGGTGCTTTGAGCAACCTGGTCTAGTGCAAGATGGTCCTGCCTATGGCAGAAGAGTTGGAACTAGATAATCTTTAAGGTCCCCTTCTGCCCCAAGCACTCTATGATAATTAGTTTGTTTTTGTTTTTTTCTCTTTTAGTATATATTTATAGTATTATAATCCTATATTGTAGCACAGGGTTGATACTACCAGAGAAGGTATTTTGAAGGAACTAGAATTTCGAGTGTGCCACTGTCTTATTTCCTGTCTTTCAAGTGTCATAGAAAAAGCAGGTAGTTTTTTAGATCATCGGACTGAAAGATGGAGAAAAGTTACAATTTGTAGCTCAGCCTGGATTAGATGAATCATGGACTGACTAGAGGAGCTGTTCAGAGAAGGTGTTGGACATAAATAGCTGCTTTTTGAGGTATTCCTTAGTCATATTTATTGTCTCATATTTGTTAAACTCAAGCTAAAATTTTTCAATTCTATTTTTGAGCATCTTTTGAGATGTTACTTCAGTGTTTTCATGGCAGAAGAGAGCAGTAGTCTTTGATTTGTTATTGTTGAAACTGCTGACATGTTGAAAAACTGGTACTGTCTCTGTACACCTTCCAACATCTTGCTACAGGCTTTGAGCTTGTGAGAGTGGCTTCTGTGATTACCTCTCCTGCAGTTTCCAAGCCTGAATATGTTGACAAAAAAAAAAAACCAAAAAAAAAACCTTCAAAAACTTTGGTCTTAAATCCAATCATACAAGTTTGTGGTTTTCTTTTCTCTTGGGTTTCTTTTCTGCCTGTGGTCTTTCTCAGTCTTCTTAGCACTTTTGCTTTTTATTGCCCTACAACTCTTGGCAGCCAAGGTGGTGGAGAAGTACTGATAATGACAGATGGGACCTTTGACAGGAGAAGTTTTTTAAAGCATGTGGAAAAATGTTAAAATAGGAGTGAAGAACTTCAGAAGGGGTTTTAACAACTTGTTATCTGGTAAATTTAGTATTTAGCTGTTTGGTGTTGCTCTGTTTCTGTAAAATCAGTAATGCTAATGTTATTTAAAACATATCAGGAGTGAATGAGGAAATGAAGATGATTCTTTACATATTAAGGTACTTAAAACAAGGAGGAACTTAGGTTTAATTACTTATTCTTTTTAACAGGTTTCACAGTTCTTTCTCCAACTGATCTACACTTTGTCCGCTGTACGAGGACAAGCTCTTCCCAGTTGGCATCACTCTTCTGGTTAAAGCTGGGCCAGTAATCAGACTACAATTCATCTGTTGGATGAAGCACTTAAAGATGTATAACAACAGGCTGGGAAAGTCAAATCCATTATAAGAAGCTTAATTCATGTTTTTATTTAATCTATAATATGCAATATTAAAAATGCATTTTTAAAAAAAGAGAAAAAACCCCCATGTTTCATGCATGTATGGAATTAGGCAGTGAAAGAAATTGTTATTGAATAATGATACTGCTGATTGACCTGCAGGATAGAAGTATGATGAAGTATATAGAAGTAATCAATGTATGTCGTAAAATGTATGGCAAATGTTTTAGAACAGAAAAATTATTTTACTACTTAGTCTATAACTTGTGTTTTTTCATTACTTGAGTACCTGTGAGAGCAATTTGACTGTAAGAGAGTCAAAAACAATCATCATTTACTATTACAAATATTTAAACTTCACAGAAGAGCTCATTAAAATTATAACTACTGTGTGAAATTCCATATTGTGTTACTAATTTGGTCTATTTTGTTTCCTTTACAAAGTAGTCTTTTAGTGTCTAGTGTAGCAGCCTGTGACTTAATCATTAGATTTATACTTCCTGTCCTTAGAGTGTTGAAAGGTCAGTAGAATCAAAAAACATTGCCTTTGGCCATCCATTATGAGTCATAGACCTATTCTCCTTTGTTGAAAGCAACTATCAGACTATCTAAGAGGTATTCCTTTCAAAGTTGCAATGCTTACTTTGTTTGCCTCATAATCAGTTGGAGTAAAATCTCCCAAGCATTTGGAACTTCTAAGCAATTTGCTTAGTAACAGCAAAATGATCTGAGTGACCTTAGCTGCCTATATTGCCAACCCTTTGAAGTAAAGCTGTTTTTAAGATAGGAGATGCCAGAATAACATGAATAAAACCTGTGTATTTAACTATAACTTTAAAGAAAGAATGTTGGAATTTTAAATGACTTGCAGTATCAGTCACTAGACACTATTCATAATTTTAGTCCCTTACTGGAAATGCAATTCACCAGTAAGGTATTTCCTAGACAGTTATTTCTTGAAAAAAAGAAGATAGTAATAAAAGGTGGAAGAAGGATTTGTTAAGAGTTTATTACGGACTCGATGGAACATAGCTGCAAGTGGTCATTATATTACTGTATCAGTTTTAATATCCATACTGCATGTACTCTGAAGTATATTTGAATGCTGCTTCTACGCATGGCCTCAGAAGAACATTCTGCCAAAGAGCAGAGTTTGAAGCTGTTATCTTGGAATACGTGGCTTGTATGCCAATTACCCCCGTGCCTAAGACCAACATTGAATGTACTAACTTAAGTACATTGACCCTTGCACTCCCACCTTCTGGGCACTTCTGGTTTACAGTCTTAACAGTCCAGGGACCATATAACACTTAAAGCAAGGACATGCCAGCTCTGCAGGGGAGTGTCATCTGCTTCAACAAATGGCGCAAGAGAGCTGTAGATCATGTTTTACATATTTCCTAAATTATAAGTTGCAAGGATGCACTACTGTAAGAATTATTTTTTTTTTAATTTCGTCTGAAACTTAGTAGAAAGAACGTGCACCTACTCTAGGTTTTGTGTTTGAATTTAGGGAGAGGATTAATTTGATAAGAATGCGCTTATTTCCGTGAAGTGCTAAATAGTTTTTGATTATGCCATCAAAGATTGAAGCCTTGTAAGAAACTTAACCTGAAGATACAGCTTTCAGCTGTAGACGCCACTTGTCACTGACACAGATTAGGTGCTGTTAAATGTATCAGTGTATGCTGCTTCTAGAACAAGCAGACTTAAGAACCAGCAAGACAACTTAATGGAATAAAAATGCAGATTTATACTGAAACATTTTTCTTCTAGAGTGAAGTTCTAATCTGTAGTCGTGAATTAAATTTTTCCTGCATCCAGTGGGTATAAACATCTGCTAACAGTACTCTGTGTTACAGCTTCTAAATTTAAAGTCTTTAAAGGCCTTCATAAAAATGGAGACTTCTTCCAGTTTCTTACAAAAAACAAATGAAGCACAATAAAAGGAGCAAAAATTAACAAAATAAAAATTTCCCCTCTGCATTTTATAAATACTGAGTGATATGTGATATATATCATGTGACATGATATATATGTGATATATGGATGTTGTGTAGCTCTGTAATCATGCATTCCCTTAATGTATTCTGGTATAGAGAAATACATATGAAAAGTATTCTGAAGTAGCCATTGTGTACTAGAACAGGAGAAAAATAATTTTGACAGATTGAGGGCTTATCCTTTACTTTCTTGATTGTTGTGCACCATATAGATTTGATTCTGCTGTATTAGGAAATGTAATTTCTATGATTTTAATTGACATCGTAGATGGTATTGTAAGATACAGAATTGGTAATGATGGTGACAGAGACCTTGGAAAAATTCAAATAGAATTAGGGTTAGAATTCAGTCTTGAAAATGTAAAGATAGTAGAATATTAATGTACTTTAAGCTTGAGTTGTCAATTGTGTTTTGTAAGTTTGAAATCTGAGTAAAGTGAAAGGACTCTCGTGGATGCTGCTTCCTTCTCTTTATATTGCTAAACATCCATGGCAGGGCTGACTTCTATCACTAGCTCAATTTTGCATGTGAAATATCCCAGACCACAAAGAAAGGAGTTCTTGAATTTTCCCCTGTAGAGAAATACTCCTGGATCCACTTTGGTACAACTGGAAACCTCATTTCCTTCTTCTAATGTTCTGTAATATTTTCTGAGAGAGTCCACAGACATTATCTGGTTTGCTTAAACCTGAATTTAATAGCATAAAGTTTAAGGACTGTGTAGTGAACAGTTGCAGAACTGACAATAAGAATTGAGTTTACAGCTATAAATCAAGTCTCATGGAAAAAAAAAAGAGGTTTATGAAAGGTATTCAGAGTATGAAATGGAAGGAATATAATGAAATAAAATTAGTATGCTTATGCAAATGACCTAGCTATGACTTCATAATTTGTAATGGTATTCAGTTAGGCAGTGTTTACACTTGTTAATGACTTCCTTTATGAGTGATAATTGATCTTACTCATTATCATATTAAATCCTTGATCATATGTCATTAGTTGGGAATGTAATAAATGGTCTGTTTGATTTTTAGTGTAATGAACTAATTAGACTAATTAAAATCAATATGTGTGCCAATATTAGACTTTGAATCCAAATGCTGCTGTCTGCTGGCTAAAAATCAGCAACTCAGTAAAAAAAGTGGCCTAATGCTGATTTATGAGCACTTAATGAACGTGAGGTAGAATAAATTGCTTGTAGTAGTAGAAACAGCATTAGTGAAATACAAGGTACTAAGTACATTGTAAGATCAGGAGTAAGGGGCATACTTACATCTGTTGTTATGTGGCACCTTTAAACCTCCCTGGTTGATTGGATCATTCTTCAGAAATTCTTCAGACTGAATATTTTACAGTGCATTAATCTATATTTATAAATGTAATATTCTATGCATGTGTCTGTATGTACATGTGGTTTATTTCTCTCCACGAGCCTATGTGTTTTAGTATGTTTGCACATTTTGTAAATTTTACATTTTTTACTGCACTTTTATTTTTATAGTATTCTGTAAATATAACAAATAGGTCACAATTTCAAATCTAGTAATCTACTGTTATTAAAACACATTATTCAACCATGGTATCCATTCCCTCTTATGTTCATGAAGAATTGTGTTTATGAGCCCTAAGGGAGACAGGAACACCCTGTAATGACCTTTTGGAGAAGAAGGAAATGGCTACAGGGAAGGGAAGGGAAGGGAAGGGAAATATTTTTATAGAACTCAGGATCTTGTACCTGCAAAGCAAAACAATTGTGGAAATCCTTTTTGGCTCAAAGAAGAAAGTAGAAAAAAATGTGAGATGGTGGGGAGAAGTATGCCACATTCTTATTTTTGGAAAAAAAAACTGTTCAGAGAAAAATGTTTGCATGTTTAAGTTGTAAATATAAATTAATGTATTTTTTAACATGCTTACTTTTAAAAAGTCTGCTTAGATTCCTGTTAGGTTCTTTGTCAAGCATGTGATATTTGCAAAATGTAGTACCTCTAGTAATGCCAAGTGTTATCCAAATAAGAGTATTATTTTGCCAGCCTTACACTATTTATTTTGCAGTAATTATGCTTATTTTATCACTAAGAAAGGTCAAGGGCTACTTGCTTTCATCTTTAGTTGTTGTTTGGGGGTTTTGTTTGTGTGTTTTTTTAAAATTATAATTATTTCTGTTTGGGTTTGGTTTTCTGTTTTTTTTTACTTGAATCATATTTTGCTGGGACACAGACACTCTCAATTAGTGGGGTCTCTGTTCTTTCTTGTCACCTCTTCTCCCACACACTTCCATCCATGCACAGTGTGATGTTGAAGAGAATACAAAATGCAAGAGAATTCAGTATTTTGTTTCTCACACCTTGAGGATATTTTAGATCACGAAGTTGTGAGAACCCCAATAAGTAAAACAAATTAGGTAAACTCAATATCTAACTAAATAATACTAATGGTCAGTATAAAAAATTTTAATTGTAAATAAGTCAATATGAGGAAATAGAGCTCAGAGTCTTATGACTCCCAGGCCTAAACTTAATCCATGAGATCATGCAGCTTTGAGGAAGTACTTCTTCCACTTAAGCCACTGAAAATGTGGGTGTTCAGACACTCTAAATTTCAGGCTTTGTAGGAATAATCCCTTAATCATCTGACCTAATTTTGATGATGAATATTTTAAAATAGTGGTGACTTATTAATAAGGATTTCAGAAAGGCATGATTTGAAATAGGTGTCAACTCTAATTTAAACAAGTACTTGAAGAAAATCTAGAGGATTAATGTAGACTTAAATTGATTGTAGCCATTGAAATTTCATTTTTTCCTTGAGCTTGTAGACAGAAGAATTCGTGTTCAGAATATGTACTCATGTACTGTAAAGTGAGAATAAAATCTGTTAAAATAGTTTACCTTTTTAATGGTCCTTTAAGGGGTTTATCTGAGACATTAAAGCTTGTGAGTGTTTTTCACTAGATAATGACTAATTGTCAGTTTTAGTAAAATCAGTAAGTGTTAATAGGAAATTCTAACTGAATATCATTGCCTACAGTATTTTAAAATTTTAGTCTTTGGATGAGATCTGAACAGAAGCTTGAAAACGATGTGTAGTAATCTAAATGTGGTAGAAGATGTATTGATTGGAAACTTCATTATGGCAAGGACTACTTGCAGTTCTCAGATACTGGGAACATCCATTGCAAAAACAGACTGGGCTTAGGAGAGTATATGCAGCTTGAATCCCAGAGAACATACTTTGTTTTGTGCTTGAAGCAATATACCCTGCAAACATAAATGAGATCCTTTATGTCTGAGATGCATTCACTATGCATATTATCAGCCCTCTGATCCAAAGCACATAACCAATGTCCTTGATTCATATAAAAGTGTTGAATGCCCTGAGGAGCTGTGTGGGTTTGAAACATCTGACAGTTGTTTGTGAGATGGCACGAGTTCAAGTACCTTTCTTAGCAGCAAGGGAGGGGAAAGACACTTCTGCAAGGTTTTTCAAATCAATTTTTTGTCCTTCATTTACCAAAGTTGAGAAAGCAACTAGTTTAACATGGGGTGGCTCTCTCCATTAGGATGGTAAGTGCTCCACCATCTCTTTCTTCTTGTATGAGAGAAAGGGAGAATAAAAAGAAATCTCATGTACATTTTTGTTGAATCTTGGCCTAACAGAGGGCAACATAACCCTTGACCTTAGTTTTGCTAGACTGTCTGTTAGCCAAAATGTATGTAAACTACTGCATTATTGCTCTTGCAAGGTTTAATGTGTAATTTTGAACTTTGAGTTTTCCTTAAAGTAATTCTGTAGAAAAGAGGCTACTTTCTTTGATGTTATCTTCTTTGTTGTTTTGGTGGTTTTTTTAATACTTTTTTTCCCCCTGGGATATAAAGAAGAAAAATTTCTGAGGTTTTTTTTTTTTTAAACAGTTTTACTTAAATCCCTTCCTTCATATAGGACTATTTCTCTCCATCTACGAAATCATATTTCACTGTCTTAAATCTTGAACCTTCTGTGAGGATGCTTATACAGTTACAACAGTTTCTGCCTTATTTTTTATTTCATATTACTGGTATACTTTGTTCTTGCAGAATACCTTCCTTCGTGGGTAAGTGAGTGATTTCAAGGTAAAGATAAAAAGCATGGGGAAAAAAGGTAAGAGCTGTATTAAAATGAGTCAATGCTTGCTTACAGAAGGGACGTGAGAAATTACTGATCAATGGCAAAAAGTGTCTTAGTGAGTAAGTTTCTGTGCTGCTGAATAACTCAACCCCATCTGAGAGCTCATATGCCAGACAAACCATGACTGAGGGCATGATAACTTGCAGACAGACCCTTAATTTTAGGAAGAGACTTTGGATCCTGTGATTATGTGTTTGTCCAGCTTACCTAAAAAACTGACAAGGGATTCTAGTGTTTCCTGTCTATGGGATGCAAAAAGTATTGCATTTGGAGACATACTTTTATTAAAAAGAAACCTGCAGCCTGATACTTTAATCAGCATCATGTGTTCATGTCATTCTTGTGTGCATGAAGCAGTGAAAATTCTTCACTCTTTGTCTATTATGTTGTCTCTGTTGTACTCAAATTAATCTGCTATCAAAGAAAATCTTAGAAGTACTTCAAAACATTTATTTGATTCTGTAACACTTAATTTGTAAAAAGAACCAACCAATTTAATCTAGGCTGCTGTTATGCCACCTTTGCACCGACCTTCTGAAATTCCTCAGATTTTTTTGGTAGTCTGAAATGTGGAGTTACTTAGGGCTTATATTGGTCTTTTAATTCAGTCCTGACAAAAAAGACAGCTTCCTTGTGGAATATATATGGAAAATACTGTTTGCTGGTGCTGAAGAAATGAAGACCCCAAGTGAATAAGAACAAACATTTTTCACGCCCATGGCCAACTCATGCTTTGCTCAGGGAGCAGCTTAGCCTTGCACTGCCAGTGTTGATGGAACAGGCTCCCACTGTGTGTGTCATGAGGAGCAAACCATGATGGTACCCTACTGCTGCAGCACAGTAGGCTTGCCTAGTCCCCACTCCTGCCTACTCCATGCATGCATGTATGATAATATAACGTCTTCAGATGAAGCTACACCCCCTGTACACCCATAGGAACTCTCCAGAGCTTTGAGCAACAAGGGCTTTTCCGGTCTTTTTGCTGCTTCTGGTGCTTCTGCGCCACAGCAAATGGTGGCAGAGGCACTATGGGAATATCTTACTCAGATGAATGCTGTTTCAGGCAAATGCTGTTTAAAGGAGATGTTGTGCCCTTAAGCTCCTGTGTACCTTTAGCTCATGGTCCTTTGCCTCAGATTCCTCTGAGTTTCAGAGCCATGAATTAGGTGACTGTACATGTAGAGGGGGGATCTATGGTGATGGAAACCCCACCTGGTGACCTGGTGAGGTGTTAAGTGCTGCCTTTCTGGAATAACTGTAGTTGGTAACCCTTGCCTCCTACAAAGTCTTCTGCTGAAATCCATTGCAAATACTTTGGCACAACCTCACAAAAATGGTGGTGCTTGTTTCTGTGGAACATGGCACTACCAAACTCTTCCCAATCAATTAGTTATTGATTTGAGATTAATCCATGGCAGGTGTCTGGTTATAAAGATCTGCAGTGCCGTGCTGCAGACCTGGCACTATTCTCTCTTCACTGGTTGTGTCCTCAAAGTCATCCTTAAATGCCCAGGGGGCCATATACATCATTCTGTATGAGGCCTGTCACATGACCTTAGATAATTTTTAGCAACTGACCCTTATGTATTTGTCAGTAGGTGTTGTGGCTGCTGCTTCAGACTATACTGAGCATCACTTGCCTGGAGAGCACAGCCTAGGACCCCAGAACCTCACAGACTTTCAGCTTGGTCCTGCACTACTGCAGGGTTGTGGTGGGCTGGCAGTCCTGCAGAGAGCCCAGACTTGCAGGGAGCAGGTCACTGAGGGGATGCCCACACCAAGCTTATGGGAGAATCATTGCTCCTTTACTAACAAAATCTGCATTGAGAAGCTGCCAAAGTACATTCTGGACTTTTTGCAGTATGTCTGGCTACTCCTGTCTAGCAGACACGCATCAGTAGTAATACAGGAATGAATATATATATATATATATGTCACCTGCACGTTGAGGTTTGTTCTAATTCAACGCAACAAATGCCATATGGTCCTTTGTGACCAGAATGGCAGCTACCTGCAAGCACCACATACACCATATCAGCAAGGGCTCCTCATAAATCCTTCCTACATCGAGACAAATAGAAACAAGAATGGTTATCCTAAGCTCTCTTCTTATATGCTCAAAAGATACAATATACCCCTCAAAAAAATACTTGAAGCCTCCAACAAACATCTTTCCTCACCGTATCAACCACAGGCAATAACTCAGTAAAGCTCCCTGACCTGAGAAAGGGAAGTGGGTCAGGAGTCTTGTATCCAGTTACATTCTTTGGCAAGGCTGAGGTGCTCTGGGCTGATAGTTATCCACAGATTTAAATGTTTCTGTAGTCATTGAAGACAACTCTGTCTGTTGTTCTTTTGAATTACTTTGGATAGTTTATCCCTGACAGTTATTAATTGTTTATAAAGCTGAAGCTCTTATATCTGGCAAGATTCTGGTGTAAGTGTTCACATCAAGCTCTGCCTACTGCAACGTGCAGTCTCAACCCTCTGAAGCTGCAGCATATATAGGTTTTCATCGGCGTAGAAGACGACCAAGTATGCTCTAAGCAAACTATGATTTTGCTGCAGTTAGCAAATTGAAATATGAAATTTGTTTTATCAACTAAATACTATATTATTCTTTTCAATGAACATTTCTAGTAAAAACATTTCTTTCTAGTGCACAACAGGAGTGCAATGAACCATTAGCAGCCTGATGATGTAAATATTAGTAGTTTATTTCTTAAAATATTCCCTCATAAACTTAGTATTTGAACTACATACAGGTAGAAAAAAAACCCCTAATCTAAACAAAAGCCAAACTAATATTAAAATACACAAGTAATTATTTTATTAACAGCACATAAACTGAGAGTGTATATGAAACCAAACAAGTCTAAGTCAAATGTATAATAATTTAACACTAGAGGCTATGCTAAATATGAATTTCACACCTTACCATATGCCTGTCTTGTGGATAGATGAGGCAGATTCAAAACCAATATATTTTAGAGTGAATGTATATAGAAATATGTGAAAAATATTTTCAGAAAAAAAACCGCAAACGAATGGACACATCTCACTAGGTTTAACAGATATTTGTCATTTATTAACTTTGCAGTTGTTTTTAATTTGTTCTAACCATATGTATCTTTTCAAACCTTTTTTCTCAAAATTTCCTAGGAAAGCCAAAGCTTTTAATGCAAACTTTCTAATTCACAGAGTCATTTTCACAGATATTACAATAATCTTCTTAATAAATTGTGAACCAAATATATTCTTAATGTGTTTGTAAAAGTATGTGATACTTTTATTTTATATTCAGGCCCCCATGACAGTCTTTGTTACATAAGAACACAATCTTATCTTTTTGTTGAACAGCTAATTCAATTAAGACAATACATTAAAAAAAACAACCCTGTAATATTTCTTGTAAAGCATTGGATTTGTATTTTGATTGCCAAAAGCGACATAATAAAACCTTTTAAAGCAATACTAAAGAAACTCTTCATCCCATCTTTATGCAGCTATGAAGAACATAATAGAGAATTTTTCGCACTACAGAAATGTATCTGCCTTCCCACTACAATTTTCAAATATACAAAATCTGAAAAGCAAAGCATATTTTCTAAAATCAAAGAGGAATCCAAACAAACAAAGCACAGTTACCAGAATAAGGATCCTGATACACACCAGAAAATCTTCTGAAATACTTCCTTTACATGTATCAGCTTAAGTTGGTTATGGAACGTGTTGGGTGCCTCGATAGTGAGAGGATTAGGCCACCTTCTGACTTGTAGCACTGTATTTTTGTTTCTTGATCTCTCATGATGTTAAAAAACCTCAATCAAAATGACATAAGAAAAATAAAGTATGAAAATTGCTCATGATACTAAGATTTTGCAATTTTCTACAAGGTAGACTTTCATACTCCAGTGTACAAATATCCAGAGTAACACTTTTAGCACAATGTATCATCATATAACCTGGTTTAAAATAAAGCCTGAATTGAGAAAATATAGATTCTAAAGAAAGCATATAGATATATTTTTCTCCCATTCTTTTTACAACTGCACAGAAATAGCTTGGAAAGCAGTTTTACATTTATTCATTTCTGGTATCATTTTTAATTTGCATCTTGCTGCTTGATGCTTCCACTTGATGGGTACAATATGACAACAGGTAATAGATACAATAACAGTAAAACAGTGATCATTACTGCTGGGACTGGAAACACCCATCATGGGGCTTTTTTTAGCTTTCCTCAGCTGGAAAGTTTTGACATCTGCTGGTTTGGGACATAGCTGAACAGCTGTCAGCAGTGGGGTAGCTGCTTTCAGCAGCAGTTGGCGGGATGGCAGGGTGCCAGCTTGTACCATCTGTGCGCCTGACATTTCATTCTAATTAACAGTAGGGTTAATTGTTCTGGCAGGCTCAAATGTAGTGTCTAACATTACCCAAGGGAAACATGTACAAGTGCAGGAGTGGCAGGGAGCTGGGGACAGCGTTGCTAACAAACCTATTGAGGGAGAATGGTTAACAACTACTGATGATTTTACTAGCTGGCCACATGCAATAAGGCTGAGGTATTTTTTTATTCTGATGAATTATGCCAAGCCTGTAATGATGTAGAAGAAATCAAGCTTTGAAAGGCTGAGACTGCTGCCTTGGGGCAATTGAGAGGGAACAATTTGCATGTTATTACTGCATATTCATACCTAATTGTGTTAGGCTTTGCTAATAGAGCAGAATGACAGTATGAAAAATCGAGCAACTGCTTTATAGCCAACAAAGCTAGTGTTTTTCCCCTACACTATGAGTGCTGAATGATCATTTAGACATTTAGTTGTTCAATATGACAAGTCTACCATTTGTTAGCTTGACATATAGTAATTTATAAAGGAGTATTCTAATTTTACTTTTAGTTTATTCTCATTTTATACAGTATTCATGGTAGCAATTTGAATGGGGATATTCATAGCTATTGTGAGTAGTTGTGATTCAAATAAAACTATTTTGTATGAAGTATTTCTATTGTTTTATGATTTATTAATTTTAATGTTTAAATAGCTTTTTCAGATGTTAATGTAACATAAACGGGAAGTTGATGAGAAATCTCTATTATGATCATGTTGCTACATACTGATTTAGCTAATCTTTTTACTTTCCCATTTAGATCCCCATTAAGCATGTTTGGGCTGTGGGCTGGTTTAAGAAGCTGTCACGTAACACCATTCCAGATATGGTATTTTATCGATTCTAAATCCAAAACCTGTGATATACTCAATTTAGGCTGAGTTACAATCCAGGATGAAGGCAAAAAAATCTCAAAACATCAATAGAATGCATTTTTTGTCACATATATTTATGCAATGTTAAAGGAAAATTTCTCTTCAGGAAAATGTACCTGTTTTACTGTACGTTTTTAGTGGTTTACTCTTCCAAATGTATAGAATCTCAGTTCTTATATCCCTTCTTCCTTACTGTTCCATGGACATGACTAAAACTCTAGAAAACATTACTATAGGTCACATTGCATACATTAAAATGCAACTAGTGTCTGAAAATTTTGAAATTATCTAGCTTAATTGCTACAAATGCTGAAAAGGTTGCTAGTGATATCACACATAATATAAAACTCCTGAAGGAAGGCCATAAATAAGATTTTCAATAGCTCTTTGGCAATTTTGGAATCTAAGTTACTTGAACATATACCAGGTCTGAATTGCACAGTAAAAAGATGGGAAATTTTGTTTTGGTTCATCTCAGAAACAGTAGGTGAGATTTTCAAGGCTTGGACACAAAAGAGGGAATTAGAACAAACTGAGGAGGAGATTCCGTTATTTACATGCTTTGCTGTAAAAGTAAAAAAAAAGCATTTAATATGCTGGGTGAAACTTGTGGTTTATTTTTTTCTTATTATTTGGGAATTGTTTATATGAATGTAATGCTTTCTTTATGGAAGAACATTGTAGTGTGGGTATTTTATACTTGGTTTTGTATGTACTCAGCAGAAACATTTGTACTTCATCTACTTTGTTTATATCCAAAATATTTCTGACATATAATGATGGAATAGTACTATTTATTCTTATGACTAATACAGATACATTTTATGCAAGGTATTTAACTACTGCAATCTATGCAATTTGATATAATTTTCCAATAGTTCACTACATAACTGAAGTGCATACGATATGATAACATTCTAAACCTGTGGTCATTGGTCAGTATTTTTTTTTTAAAATCTCTACAAGTGGAACCTTACTGCCAAACTTCTACTTCGTTCTTTTGTTGGTTGGTTTTATTGGTTTTATTGGTTCTAGTTGTTTTGTTGGTTTTTTTCTTTTTTGGAGGAGATTATGATTCAAGAAGAAATCAGAGAAAACATGAAGGCTGGTGTTGAGCCTCTGATGTTGCAATTGCAGCAAGGAAAAATGTGACTGCTGCAAATAGGAATGCCCTTACCATAGTCTCATGGGTAAAAGATATCTCACTAGGTAGATTTATAATTTTTACATTTTAAATAAACCAAATGAACTTAATGGTTTATTTCTTTTCAAAACAAATAAGACTTCTCTGGTTATATTTACCTGGATATTGCAAAGAATGTCACTGAATATATATGAACATCTTTAGCAAATCAACATTCTGAAAATGCCTAGAGCTAATGTAATTTATTATGCATGGAAGAAGATGCTAAATATATTGGCCTTCAGCAGAAAATAATAAAATGGTTTGATTAGGTTTAATTTAATTATTGTTGTAAGTTAAAACCCTCTATTCCTGTCTTCTCTGCCCTTCAAAGAATTCTTCATGGAAGAAAAGCAGTAAAAATCCACTCACCATGTTGCAAAACAGTATTTTAGTCAATGCCATTATGAGGCCTTGTCGACTTGTTTTCTTGTCTTCTTTTTTGAACTGTAGCAGCTGAGCTTCACTTTTTTGTCATCTGTACTCTTAGTATATATCTAATCTGATGCCTTCCAGACCTCCTGCTGAAAAACAAAGTAGAAAATTCACCAAGACTTTAGAAGACTGAAAAGTTAAATTAACAAAATGTGATTAAGATTAAGGTTAATGTTGCTATTTCAGGATTTACCAAAGAAGACTATTTTACATTTAGGTTATTCTTTATTTTTACTCTGTATTTGAATCCTCCCTATTCCCCCCTGCAGGTAGGTGAGCCTTATGCATTTTCTATATCCAAATCTCATAATCATAGAAGTTTTTTTTTTAATCAATTTCCCTATAAAGCAAATATTTCTAGTCAACACTATTACATTACAATTACTTCTTTGTCTCAATCCCTTAATATCATATACTGCAGCCTTAAGTTAATAGGATCCATCTGTTCCTTCTAAACAGGTTCTTGTTGGAGTAATTCTTTTTCTTTTTAGTAGGTTCTTCTGCTTTCCCAGCATAGAAGTTAATGGTTAATGTATTTTTTCCTTTAATCAGACTTCTATCATGTACTGTTTTCTCTCATTAAGAAAATCCATGCCAGAATGTAAGTCACTTTTTTGACAGGGACCATACTAAAAAGTTCTTTAAATATCTATATTTTTGTGTATGTGCATGTGTTATCACTTCACAGTTACAGAAAATATGTGAGATCTTAGAAACTATAGATTTTTTGGGGAGTTTTTACAGACTGTTCTAAGACTGTCTGAAAATTGGAAAGAAGTATATTTTCCAAGGAATCTTACATCAAGAGGACTGTGAAATCTAGGTAGCCAGTATTTAGATATTACTAGCTGAATCTTTGTTTCTACATGGCTTCCACTGGAAATTTCTTCCACCCAACTTTCCAGTGCATATCCATATACATTCCTATTCATATACAGTTCATTTGTATGTAAGGAATTCTGGTGGGCAAGAAACAGGCAGAAAAAATGCAAATCATGAAAGCATTGCTTACATGTAGTTTTCACTACCTATCCTTATCTTTTATTGTTTTGCCGTTTTCTTTTTCTTAAATACTGCCTTTTAGAAAGTATTTATCATGCTATGTTGATTTCTGGACATTTTTATGCTTATTTCTAGATGCTAATTTTCTTTGGAAGCTTTTGGGCTATGAAAAAAGTGAACAAGTTTATAAAATGTCCATCCCACAGCTGGATAAACACATCATGGGATGGGTGAGCAACTGGCTCATGAGTCAAGCACAAAGGGTTACAGTGAATGGGATGACATCAGACTGGGGACCTGTCTTCAGTGGGGTTCTACAGGGCTCCATCCTCAGCCCTGTGCTCTTCCAAGTCTCTATAAATGATTCAGACACAGGACTGGAAGGGATGCTGGGCAAGTTCACAGATGACATAAAACTGGGAGGAGCTGTTGACTCCCTTGAAGCCAGAGAGGCCCTGCAGAGAGACCTTGACAAATCAGAGGGCTGGGTAATCACCAACCATATGAAGTTCACAAGGGAAAGTGCTGGATTCTGCACCTGGGATGGGGCAACCCTGGATGGATGTGCAGACTGGGGAATGAGATGCTGGAGAGCAGTGCTGTGGAAAGAGAATCTGGTGGCCCTGGTTGATCCAAGTTGAATCTGAGTCAGCGGTGCCCTGGCAGTCAGGAGGGCCAACCCTGTCCTGGGGTGCACCAGGCACAGCATGGCCAGCTGGGCAAGGGAGGGGATTGTCCTGCTCTGCTCTGCTCTGCTCTGGAATGGCCTCACCTTGAGTCGTGTGTGCAGTTTTGGCCATCACAATGTAAGACATTAAGCCATCACAGACCATCCAAAGGAGGGCCACAAGAATGGTGAAGTGCCTTGAGGGGAAGCCAAATGAGAAGCAGCTTGGTCTCTTGGTCACTTGGTCTGTTGAGCCTGGAGAAGAGGAGGCTGAGACTGAGAGACTCATCGCAGAGCACAACTTTCTTGTGAGGGGAAGAAGAGGGACAGACACTGATCTCTTCTCTCTGGTGCTCAGTGACAGGACCCAATGGAATGGCCTGAAGTAGTGTCAGGGGAGGTTTAGGTTGGATATTAGTAGAAGGTTCTTGCCCCGGGGGATGGTTGTGTACTGGAAGAGGCTTTAATTGCCATCTAGATTTTTTTCAGATTTTTTTAGAAAAACCGAGGAAGAACAGAAACAAGTAGAAACAATCACATGGGGTGAGTCTTGGGCTGTTCTGCTCAGAGCCAGGAGTCTGAGTCAATGATCCTGATGAGTTCCTTGCAATTCAGCAGATGGTATGATTCTGTGATTCTAGGCCTCAAGAAACAGTAAGAATTTGGTTTGGCTGAAGCTTACTGAAACAGAGTTATATTGATTTTGGCTATTTCTGTGCAGTATATTTAGTTGATCTGAACATGATTTTTGTTATTCAATGTCAATAATGTTATTATGCTATAGTTGGAAGGTTATTAATTTTGAATAATGTTTCCCACAGTGGAGAAATATGGACTTTTTATCCAAAAGTTACAAGCATATTTATTATTATCTTGATGCCAACTATATATCTTTGTTAATATTCAGAGTAAGTGTTCATACTGCAAAGAACGTAAGACTAAATGGAATTTAAATCCTGTTGCTAAACTGAAAGGTTTTTGAAATTGTAATGCCGTAGAATTACAGAGTATTTGAGCTGCCCTGTCAATGAGCTTGACTAAGAGGCTAGCTCCATTTTCTTAATTCTCTCTATTCCCTTCTATCAAACATTTATACATATTGTTAGGATCCTCCTGATCCTTCTCCCTGATAATATCGGTGACTGGGTAGTTTCCAGGTAGTCAGTATCCTCAACCTTTCCTCATTGGATTGATCCTTGTTCCTCCTTGTGACTCTTTGCTGGACTCTGTCCAGTGTGTCCATACCTCTCCTGTACAGGGGAGCTGAATTTCCTGTGCTAACTCTATACAGATACCATTTCCCTCCTATTACATGTATAGCTATCCCTACATCAGCTAAAAAAATTCCTGGACATTTAGAGCTTGCTCCAAATGCCCCTGAAATGGGGTTTAGTACTCACTTGAGAATTTCCAGGGGTTTTCTCAAAATCTTGGGTTGAAGCATTTAAGATTAGTTAAATTAATTCATAAAACGACACAGGTAAAATGGGATAATGTAGACCTGAATAGGAATGATTAATGAAACAAATTGTCAGGAGTTGGCCTGCCTACCTTTTATAGATTGCAGCTTTACTGCAGCTATTCCACCTAAAGACAAATATGAATTTACAATTACTGTTTTTCCTATTATTTATGATGACTAGGATTGGGTAATCTGGTGTAGGGTGTTTGAAAATAAGAAAAAACTAAGTTTAAAAATAAAAGGAGTTTCCTTTGGAGTGTCTCAGGACATTGTGAAAAATGATGAAATAAATTGTTGTCTTTGGCAGAGGTTAATGCTGGAGTGATATTAAAAGTAGAGTGAGAGATTTGTAATCTGTATTTGAGTGAAAATTTCTTAACATGGAACATAGTTATGTATTCACAGGATAAGATTTGATCCTATTAAAAATTCTTTTTTTTTTGTTGGAGAGCTACAAGTAATGCTTTACTTACCTTTTTTTGAGTCCCAAAAGACTGAAGGTTTTGCATTGTACCAGTATTAAGTAGGTGACAGTTTTATATGTAAGAGCTTAAAATTTACATAAATAGCACAAATAGAGTATGGAGAATGAGATAGAAAATTAAAGAATGATGGCTCGTCTGGATCCATAATAAGGTTATAGGTATTCTTCCCATGCTAGATAGAGGGTATCTCTTCCTGCCTTTTTTGGCATTATTGTTACATCTGCTGTGTTGTGGTATCACTCTGGTTCTTCAATTCCAGAAAAAAAAAGTTGATATGCATTTTTTCCAAAGTTCCTATAAATGACTGCACACATTTTTAACAAAGAATTTCTGCAAATGAAGAAATTCTGGTCTACCTCTGGTAAAAAATGCCCACATCTGGAATAAATCGAACTTAAATCAAGAAATAAGAACAGTTCTGTGCTTCTCACATATCTCTTTGCATGTAATAGCTAAGTCAAGATTTGACTCTGCCCATTGTTTTGCTTTTTCCTATGTGTCAAAAAATATTTTGATGTGTTTGTTTGGACACTGAATATTTTCTAAAGAACTTGGGAAAGTTTAAGATTGTATTTTAATGTCTGCATGCATATAAAAGGTAATATTCTCAAATGTTGATAAAACAAATAATTTAGGGCAATTTCACTTCCCTTTTCTATTTACACAGGACACCAAATTGTAATCTTTTTCTTGTTCTATTATTAGTAACTGGTCATGGATTCATTATTCTGTTTCACATATATATATATTTTAACATAAATAGCCATAATATAGCATTGCTTGCATTGCTATAACACAATTTACATCTGTTTAAAGAGATTTTGGCTAGACTACATTTAATATTAAAAGCTGTCTTTTTTTTTCTTCTTTTTACTCCTATATCTCTTTATAATTGATTAATGTTCATTTAGATGAATAATTTATAGCTCCTATAGCTTCTGGCTTATTAATTGTTTAATTTCAGAGGAAGTAACTGAGTACTAAGGAGAAGCAAGCTGTCATTCAAAGGGACACATTAAATTTAAATACTTCATTGATGCATAGAGTAGAAATGGTCAAAGTATTTAATATGTGCTTCCTAAATCTAGTACTATACTTGTAAAGAAGAATGATAGTGAAGATTGAAAAGTATTAGGATTTTTTTTAGATAGATGAGAGATTTGATAGCATGTGATTTGGCAAGTTTTATGATCTTGTGTTGTTTTTATTTTTTCTTTATATGCCTTTTCCTTGCACTTTTACTTTTCTCTCCAAGGCCAAGCTGAACAAGGAGCAAATACCATAAACTGCTCAGAGTTAATAACAAGTAAGACTGAATATGCAAATGATTAAATGATAAATTTTGGCTTAAGTAAGCCTTTCTGCCTTTGCAATTGAAATTAATCTCAAGATATGTTTAGATCAAAGGATCAGGATCTGAATCAACATTGATTTTTGATAAGGATATGTGGTAGTCCTACTCCACTTGAGAGCCTGAAACTTGCTAGACGGGACTTAATATTCATTTTAGGTCGATCAAGAAAAGAAATAATTACTGTTCTTTAACATATAGGATTTGGATGAAACATTTTTGGAAGATTTTATTTCAGGAAATGCTAATATCACCAACTTCCCACTTTTTTGTGTTATTTTACAGATGACATAGTAACTTCACCTTATAGATTTACAGTGTGCTTTTTATATACAAGTAATTAATTAAAGACAGAATATTTCAAGGGATCTTGTGTCTTAGCTTTCTGTTGTATTTATTTTCCTGTTCTTTGAAAGAATTAATTTATTTATTTTTATCTATGATGGGAAGGAAGTAAAAATAAAAGTCAAATAGCCTACAGTTGAATTTCTTTGTTTTGATCTTGACATTTAAAAACTGGAAAGTTATTCTATATTATGGAAAACAGGTAATGATATATCTCTGTTTTTCAAAGCTAAAAAAAATTTGTAAATGAGATACACATATCCTTTTCTTTTCTTTATTAAGCATTGATAGCATGTCCTGTGAGTAGATGAAATAATCCCAAAATAATTTGCATTTTCCCCATTTTCAAAGCTGCATGTCTTACATTGAAGAGCAGAAAGAAAAGACATTGGGAAACACATATCCGCTGCTATACAAAACTGATAGAAAAAGTATAATACCATGCATGTCTGTTATCTTTACCACTCTCTTACCCTTATGAGCACTGCAGGAATCTCTCTTTTACAACAAAGAAAAGATATTGAGAAAGCAAATACTTTTATGTTAGTCATGGTCTCCGACAGCAGGA
Organism: Cyanoderma ruficeps; assembly: GCA_008694505.1. Classification (NCBI taxonomy): domain Eukaryota; kingdom Metazoa; phylum Chordata; class Aves; order Passeriformes; family Timaliidae; genus Cyanoderma; species Cyanoderma ruficeps. The sequence goes on from VZDJ01000346.1 coordinate 406,661, forward strand.
GGTCTCCGTGTGATGTGACACCTGAAGGCCCTCTGAGTTCTGAGTCTATTACTAGACACCTGTTCAACTTCTTTTCCAGAAGCATCAGGTGTATACAATGGCTGGACTAGCAGGCATGATTGGTTCTCTGCAATCATCTTTCACAGCTTTGGCTATGAAGAAGAGGTGCCAATTCTCAATAAACCCTCACAGAGCAAGGTTCCCATAGGTCCTAGCAGCATCTCTAACAGGAGAACTCCAGGGTGCCGGCTCATTACCATACCATCCAATCTCACAGTGCTAACTTTTCCCCTCAGACCTTTATATTAGCTGGCAGTGCCAACTAATTCTCCAATTATCAAGTGTTCCATAAAACAAGTAATTGCAGGAGGACATCTCTTGAAGATCTGACAGCCTGCAGTCCAAATGTTGCATTCTTTAACCCTTCAATTCACAGTGAGAGCAACCCCAGATCATTGACACTTACAGTCCATAATAGGTCTTTCTCAAACTGAAGGCTGAGTTGACTGAGACCTCAGCTATTGTGATTTCTGGGACTCTACTAACTATAGCAGTACTTATGTTTTCTGAAGTAGGGTAAATTCAAAGTCAATGAATCTCTCATTTTTTTTTTCAGGAAACTCAAATCCTTATGACAAAATCTGTATCTAAGGTGTTTCACAAATTGGTATGTCTAGGAGAAACTGCAGAAAAAGAGAGGCAATATAAATATGAACTCAACATGGTTTTTAAAGAGAAATGAAGAGGTTTTTTAACATGTAACCTCATACCTTAACTAATGTTAAGTAGTCTGAAGTGGAGAAATACCACAAGCTTTGAATTCAGGTATCATACATGAGGAGAAGAAATCTCAGCGGAAATAAATAAATGCCATTTCATGCTCAGAATTTCTCTGTCTATTTTTGTAGCTTTCAAATGCCTTGTAGTATTAAGTGAAATGATATTGTTTCCTTCTCCAAAAATGTTCGTTTCTTACATACATGGCACAGTGATACCATATATGTCATTTTAACCTTTTCATAAATATTTTCTCAGTTACATGTTTTGTATTCGCTCAGGTGCCAACAATATTCATGTACAAATAAACAGTGGATCACCTTAGAACAGTTGGTAAAGGGAGTTCCAGAAAAATATGAAGGAATCAATTGATACAATTGTTTGAAGGGAGATTAAATTATGCGTCAAGGTTTAAGTACAGGAGAGTAGTCCAAGAAAAATGGACCATTTCACTGAAACATGGCTATTCCCTTTAGCTGTCCCCTAAATCCTCAAAGTGGAAACAGACAAGTACACAGAGGGTTTACTGGGAAAGGAAAAATCTTGCGTTGAGAAGGAAGGACCAAAATAAACAGACCAAGAAACAAGAAGTTCTAATAATGTACCTGGAAAACACTATGTTGGCAAATAAAATTTCTAGATCTTTTGTTCTTACATAGACACTAAAGTTTATTGTCATAATTGGTAAGTTATGATGCTACTGAGGGGAAAAATTATGTCAAAATTTAAATTTGTTACAGTTGAACCAATGCAGTGTGCAAATGCCATGAAAAAAAAAAAATCTGTACTTACCTTTTAAGCTTACTGCATCACTACAAGTTGGTTTGAAACCGTTTTACAAATACTAACTACTTAAGAAAGGGTGGCAGGTAAAGGGTGGAAAAAAGTGTGAGTCCTGCTGGACATGTCTTCTGTTGTGAACAAGCAGTGTTGGGTACAATTGAGCGGCTGTCCTTGGAGCTTGGAGGTTAACTAACAGCTTCTTGTAGTTAGATCCCTACTGTTTCCAAGTTAATTGGTCCACCCTGCCACATTTGTACAGAAATCATGCTTCCCTGGAAAGCCAGTTCAAACTACCTGACATTAGACAGTATTTTCACAGGGGAAAACCAGGCATTTTGTTAAAGATCAAGAGACTATAACCTTAGAGAAGTGGGCCCTAAAAGTATAATATTGAAAATGTCCTCCCTGTTTCTGTTTCCTTGCCATGTTGTGAAAGAAATAATAATTCTCTTAAGAAGGAAAATGCAATTTGTGATGGCAGTTTCCACCTGGCTCTAAGTCAAAGTGTTAGATAAGAGAGAGTTTACATGGATATCTGGAGTCTGTCACAGTGTGGGGTAGTGAAGGGGTTTCTTACAGGACAATAGATTTGAGAGTTAATGCACCAGTAAAATGGACAGGAGATTCCTACTCAGTGTTACCTCGGGCACAGTTCTCTGTTGGTGCAGGATCCAAGTTATATGGCCAGTAGAGCTTAGATGAAGTTTAGCGACACCTGTAAAAATGTGAAAAAATTCAAATCTAGCCTGTTTTTTCAACCGCAGCTGAGAATTTAGACTGTTTTCTTTTTATTAAAGCAAAAAATTCTTTAATTGACCAAGCACGTACAGCCCTGATATCTATACTTCTTCTCATTATAGAATCTGTAACTTTTTTTTTAATTCAACATTTTATATCTAAAATATTTGATTTGTTTATTTCCCACCAGGAAAGTTGACACACCACTTCCCTTCTCTTTTAGGACCATAGTAGTTGTGATGCACAATTCTCTCCCTTAATTTTTCACTTTGATAATTATGGCTATAAAGTAACTTTTTCCTTTTTTTTTCTCTTTAAATAGCACCATGCCATTTCACAGTTATTGCTATATTAGCACTGTTTTAACAGCTGTTTTTAAATTCTGTGGGAAATCTGTTCGAGAGAGAAAATATGAGAAAATATAGACTTTCAAAAAAGGTACCTAGAAGAACCTGGTATAATAGATATCCTTTTTTCTGTTTAAGAGATGTGAAAAACATAGCTTGACTTACTAGATAGTCAAAGAAAAATACAGAAAGTGATCAACAGAAGAACGAGGGATTGCAGACTCCCTCTTTGTGATTTCTCATTGTGCCAATCTTGATGTAGCTTGCAATTTCATGCTCAAGATTTGTAGTTAACACTGAAACTTTTCTCAGGAAATTCAAATAATGTTCCACAATGGTGCAGATGAGAAATAAGATAAAATTACTCTGAATGAAATCCATTCTCTTTTTTTGTTTACCTGACAAACAGGAAGTAGCCCTTTTCCTGTGTTTATTTGAGAAGGTGTTTGCTCTCTCCCCACCTCAAAAATAAGTTTATCTGAGATTTTTTTTCTGAAATGAAATGAGACTTGCGCCACTGCTCAGACATTGTGTAGTACACCAGCACCGTATAAAATGATGGAAGGCCAGATTTATTCCTTTATTACACTTGAGAAAGGAAATCAGAACCTTGATTTTCTACCACTGATAACTGAAGGCTAAAGAGCCATTAGGAGCATTTTGTATGTTTTCTAAAAGCTCTTTTTTGTGGTTTTTCATTGCTTGCAATAATGCTACTGCTTAGATGAAACTCTTTCCTTAAGTCCATATTCAATTATCTCTCCAAACTGATCAACTTTGCCCTAAGTAAGACATTAAATACTGTGTAGAAAGTAATAAAGATAGAAGATTCACAATTCAAACTGAAACTTTTTTCAGGTTTCTGACTAGCAGCTGCCATTCTCATCACTGGGACATTAATCCAGCTGAATGGGATATCAGTCTACTATATTAGACCTTTTATACCTTTACAAATAGATCCCCTGGTAGCAGATAGGGATTCTTAAGTTCAAAATAAACTGGTTTCTGTGGTCTTATAAAAGCACTAAAGAAGAATTTTCTAGCATCTTAGATCCTTTCACTCTTTCCTTGATAAGTTTATTCTACATCCCTTTTAATGCAATGATTAGATGTTGTTAAATTATTAGATTTACTCTAGAACTCAGCAGTCAAATGATTTCTCAATCTGTCAGTGCATTTTCAGTTGTCAGTTATTTACTTTAATTTTTAATAAATCACTGATTACTATTATTTTTCACTGTGTGCAGGAATGAGTACAAATGAGAAACGAAAAAGTCTGGATTATCTTAATTTTTCTTTAATTAAAGTTATGAAAACAACAAGATTATTTTTGCTCTATAAAAGACGTGGTATTTTTTGGCTTTTATTTTGTTGGTTTGTTTCATTGCTTTACAGAGTTTTTTAAAAAAGAATGTATAAATGGTGGTATCAAACTATTTTTGCCCCCATTTTTGAAAGATGTATCCACTTGTTTATTGCAAACACACATAATTTTGTGTGTCTGTTGTTCTGACTTGCCTGACAGATGGAAAAGAAAAAGACAAAAAAAACCTAGTATGAACTTCCTGGAAATAGAGCTACAGCAAGTGTGTAATATTATAGTCATATAAAGAACTGTGCCATTTTATCAAAGAAAACTTAGAAGACATGTAGCTCCTCTGAGTGTATCTTTTGAAAAGATGATTTAAAAAAAAATAAATCCAATTTGTTTTCTGCTGTTAGGTTCCAGTTTGAGTAGCTCTTCAAAGCAATTATCAGGCTTATTTGTTCAATTCTGTGTTAAGATTGCAAAGAATGTAAACACTAAAATGAAATAATAGCTGAAGTAGTCTGGCCACCTCCTTTTTTTTTTTTTGCTGATTATTTTGTACATTATCTCACCTTTGTATATTAATATAATTAAAGGAAGAATGTCAGCTCCTGCTTTGGGCTTAATTTGGCCTTTATAAACTAGCTTGACTTTTGAAATTTGTCAGTACGTTTAAAAATTAGGTATAATTTTTAAAACAATATTAAATATTTTTTCTCTAGGCTGTTGTTTTCCTTTTGCTCCTGAAGGTAATATAAGAGGGATATTGTTGGGTGCTTGTTTAGAATGCATTTATGAAAAAGAATTGCTTTTTATTCTTAGAGCAAACGTCCTTGTAAGCAACTGAAAAATACCAAGAATTTAAAAGAAATGGAGTGTATGCTTAAGTCTGTTGCATACGGTTCCATCCATGCTCATAGATTACAGAGGTAGTTTAATCACCCATAAGAAATTACCAGCGTCTCTGTTCATGAAGCATGACATTTCAATTGCACAGCCAATAAAAGAATTACATGAAGAGGGCTGAGATGATTTACTGTATGGAAAGCCACAGGACCAAGGTTACCATGGTGAACTACCTTTCTGTGTGTACAAGGTCAAGTGAGAGTGACCTGTCAGTGGACAACCTTCAGTGCTAACATAGTAATATATTGCACCACAGTGGTTTGTTGATCAGCTTCTTAAATAATTACAAACATTCTAATATTTGATATTTTTTCATTGGTGAATGTTTTACACGTAGACAATATGGAATAAAGAAATATTCATTTTATGCTTTGGCAATAGCAGTTTAAAAGCATTAGATGAAGATCTGTGTTTAGCAAATTTTTATGAATTGTAATTGTATGCAGTAATATTTCTTTGGGTATTTTCAGAGGTTAAAAAAAGCTTACCAAGGGTTTTCAGATATTTAATCCAGTCTGTATGAGATGCTAGTTGATGCCTTTCATATTTTCTGACTCTGCAATATTGTATACTGCAGAATTCTTCTTTCAGTTGTGATGGGGTTGGAGATAGGGAAGCGGGAAGGATTGCAAATAGTCTGTGTACAAATATTGTCAAAGAAAATATACAATTATAATTAAAATGCTCAGGAAAAAAGCCTGAAAAGCAGCGAGTTCATCTAATGGTTCTCTGAAAAATATTTTGTTGATGCATAAAATGAGAACTATACTAATAAATGTCTCTTGCATTACATATGCTGTAAGAAAATGAAACCCTTTGGGTTATGAATCTTGGATTTAAAGAGGCAGTCATCAAATATTTAAGATGAAAATGCAGTAACACATGCTAGCTGTCATGTGTAAGTTAGGTGAATGTTATGACAAGGTTTTTAAAACATTCATACTCAGAGTATTTTTATAAAAATGTTCATTAATTCAAACAGACATTCATATCTGGCAACCTGCTTTACAATCGAGATTTCTAGATGCATGAGAATCTAGGTAAAGCCAAGAAAATACGGGTGAAATATATAGCAATCATGTTTAAATTATACATTATAAGGCATACCTATCGGTATGTTGTCATATTATGCATTAAATTTAGTGCATAAATCAGGTTGTTATAATTCTGATGTCACCAAAAGGCACAAAATATGACAAACAGGACTAGGCATGTAGATATTATCATACTCAATAATTCAATGAGCATTTGTTTTATGTAAATAAACTCCTGTTAATAAAAATTACAGTCATTTATTTTACCACTTCCAAGCGATAATTAAAAAAATGTCCACTTTCTTGAAAATCATTATAAAATGTGAATAATGCATTTGTTTAATATCTTTATAAACAAGATCTTACCATCAGATTAGTTCTGGAAATGAAAGTGTTATTGATTTCTATAATAATTTCATAATACTGTTACATTGCAGTGCTGAAACTGCTAATCTTGTTTTTGTGGAGAACTCTATGCATTTAAAGCAGTGCTTGAACTCTCACATACAGCATATAAACAATATTAATTTGATACAGGCTGCTATTGTTGAATCTGCAGGAAAAGTACCTTTCAAAATATGGAGAATAGAAGAGGCAGATTTTTTTTCTAACCGCGGCTTTTGATATAATGAACAAACCTGTCTGTTAAAAAATGTTGTAATACATGGAGTTTTTTTTTCAGTAAATTCAAGCATATTGGGTGGTAATATGCCAAAATGTCAAAATGATTCTTAATTTGGATTTGATATATGCACAAACATGAGAAAAGTTTAGTGTTGTGATCTTAAAAAAATACCTGACGTATTATGATTACGAGGCATCTATAATAAAGGGAACTATATATCACCTGACTTTTCATCTAATTTTAAAATTAGATTAAAAAAAAAGAAAAAAGGAAAACTATTTTTGAAAAAGACAGGAGACTTATTATTTTCTGTCTTTAATTCCAGATTATCTTGATTAATTGGATTTTTTTTCCTGTCTTTTTTGTTTTTGTCTCCTTATAATAATTTGTAGGTGCAGACTTCCTTAAGACACAAGGATCTTACCAGAACAGCAAAAGACATAAGTGAATATATGTGTGGAAAAAGATTCAAGTCAAGCTCTACCTCATGCTAAGGAGATTAAAACAGAGCTGAAAACATTTGTCTAAGGGCTCCTAATCAAGTTAGTGAGCCAAATCATGGGAAACCTGTGGACATCTTGATAAGACACAGCACACAGGAAAGGCAAAATTCTTGAACCTAACCTGCTTCCACCCTTCATCACTGGATCCAACAATCCTGCTCCTGATGCCTCTTGGCAGGAAATAAAAGACTTTCTATCTTCTGATCTTTACGAAAAGTAGCTAAATAAGTACTTTAAGGTACCAGGCTTAGCTGAAGTTGAGTATGCTGCTGTGAATGGTTGTCCCAGCTGAGCGTCATGTCAGAGCACTTCTATTCAGCTGATTGTTAGTGAGTGGCAGGCTGCTAGAGCCACTTCTTGGCTCTCTAAAGTGGCAGAAATCAAAGGAGGCCTTGTTGCTGTGCACAGAGAAACAGCAAATTATCCCGAAGAGCATTTTCCAGCTGCTTTGGAATGTTATGGGAGCAAACATTGAAAACTGTGGGGTGTGTACTCACTGGTGCTCTTCCGTTCGCTTGCAGGACACTTCACACGGAATTTCCATACTTTATAAAGGAGAGACAGTTAGACTGCCAACTGTATGCTGGCCAGTAAAATATTATTTGAATGCATGGTGAATTTGATTCATATATCAGGCTAACAACTGAAGAACTGAATATGTTAGAATATATTTATATGTATTAAATTAACAAAATTTTATTTTACCCTATTAGAGAGATTTTGCCTTTTGATTCCACTCTCCTTCATATTAAATTATGCAAAAGTATTAAAGATCAGATGAACTATAATGATAAAAGAACATCAAAGTCACTGAATACTCTTGTTTTCCTCTTTATACAACAGCACTCTAAATAATCAATTTAGGTATCTATATTAAACTGAAAAAGTTGTGATACTCAGTAGATAACATTTAACTGGGATTTTTTTGGCCACTGTGTCATTTAGAAGAATATATGAAGGTGAAGCGTTGTCTATTGGAAGGGAATGTTCACTTTGCATGAAAAATTATTGGCAGCAGTGTAATGCAGAACAGATCACTACCTATAGATTCCCTTTTTTGCATTTGAAAGCAATCCAAAATGCAACTGATAATATTCAGAACTGTGCCTATGTTTTATAAAAGAATTTCTCAGCCATTAAATATTTGTGAGGCCATTAAAATACACATTGGTCTCCTGTTCCATAAGGGAATTCTGAGCATATTTTTCTGGAAGGACTGCTGGTTTTGGAACTTATCTTCCTTTTCTACAGTTTCTAGGATTTAGCTCCCTTTCAAGAGCCAAGTATATGAAAAGAATTTAGCTTTTGTTTAGTTTTTAGTATTTCTTATCACTTACTTCACAATTTGACTGCCAATGAAGTAAAATCTGTAATTTTTTAGTCTGACAAAATATCTTTCTGTGGATTTGTTTTGTCCAGTTAATACTTTCATCATGGTTTTGACTGGGGAATAATTTGTTTTCTTTGTAGTAATTAGCGTGGGCCTGTGTTTTGGATTTGTGCTGAAAATAGTGTCAACAATGCAGAGATATTTCATTATTGCTGAGCAGTTCTTACACAGTCCAAAGGTCTTTTCTGCTTCTTACCCCACCCCATCAGTGAGCAGGCTGGGGCTGCATGAGCAGCTGGGAGGGGACACAGCCAGGACAGATGACCCCAATTGACCAAAGGGGGATCCCACACCATAGGACATCCTCATGCTCAGTGTATAAACCTGGGGGAGGAAGAAGAAAAAGAAGGAAGAGGGGGAGCCTTTTCAGTAATATAATTGCATTTAATTCTTAAGTGTATACAAACCTTATGTGCTGGTGGGAAAAGAAATAAAACATGGAAGAGGCAGTAACCTTTGTTCAGCAGGAGACAGTATAAGCACAAATCAAAGTCAGGACTAAATATAAAAACATAAGTTTACAAAATCAGAATTTTAAATTGGACATAAATCCTTGTTTCTTCTCCTTGTATATGTAGAATTCATACCTATGTGGATAGAGAAAGAAGAGTCATTGTACACTAAGGATCTTATGCAACCCATTACAAGTGCTACAGGTATAGCAGATCTCCTGAGCCTCTGGCGCTATATGCAGCATTGAACATGGGAAAAAAGATTGTTACAACTATTTAATAGTAATATATTTAAATTAAGATGACATTTTAAGTGAGCATGCATTAGAGGAAGATGGAACTAGAAAAAAGTAATATCCTTGAATATTCTAAACATTTTCATGATCTTTTGAGTAAAACTTTTGGGAAGTGTTAATTTTCTAAAGGCATTTTCTCTCATAATCATTCTGTCTTTTTGTGATCTATAGGTTTTTCTATGATTGCAGTTTTTACTACAGATCTGCTGAATTGGCACTGCTAGCTCATAACAATAGTACTGCATACAGCTTCCCAAAATTTGGCAAAGACTACTGGATAGGTATTTTTGAAGAAATGTGTACACACTTCATAAAGTATATTTATTGAATAGATGCTGCATTCTACAGCAGTGTCTAATACTTACCATCAGGGTCTTTAATTGTGAATGTTACTGTCATTTTCATTAGGAAGAAAATGCTTCATAAAAAATAAAACCCAAAACAACAAGAATGGTCCAGATGGAGTTTCTCATTTTGAATTCTTTTCCTTGGAAAACTGCAGGTGCATGATCATAATTTGACAATGCTGCATTATGGATTAGCTAGTGAAGGCTATTGTACAGTGAGCTCTGCAGCCATCTCATTGACCTCCTTGAAGTCCAAGCATATAATCTCTGTGACATGAACGCTGCCGCCAAGCTCATATTTAAGTGGTGCAGCTAACCAAGTCTTTGAAAGGATTGTTTTTAAAAATACTGAGAGACATGGACATTCAATTCTGCAAAAAGTAATTTTATAAATAGGATTTGTAGTTCCTAAGGCTATTAAAAATAATAAAATTGCACCGATTAATGTTTTGCACTGTATAAATAAACACTTATTTGAGATATTAACAAATTAATAGCATATTCATATACACTGATGACCTATATGTGAAGTATTAACTTGATGCAGTTTAAAATGCTTGAGAGATTAAAAATGTCTAAAAGGTTAAGCCTCTGAAATATTTTTAATAGAAAAAGATTGACTATAACTAAAATAAGAATAATCTGTGCAATAAATTATTGAAATACGTGAACCAGTTTTATCTAGTTGTATGTTTTGGGGGTGGAAGGTTGCTTAAGTTGAGACAAAAAAATTCTAGAAGAGTATTTAAATCTAAATATAAAATCAAGGTCTATTTAAACATAGATTTTATATTTTCAAAGATGATTCTGTACATAGAGTTTTGCTGGCACAGAGATAGTAGATAGATGAAGAAGCCTGTATCTTTCCAACTTTGTTAACACAATTCAAATATATGACATTGTAACAGTAATATCATACAAAGGATCCTTCTGACTAAGTTCCTGGCAACAGGAGCTGAATCAAGTGAGGAAAAAGCTATATACAAGTACCTAATTCCACTTAGAGAGTTCTGGCAGCTGACTTTTCTAAGACAGTGTTTCTCTCTTAAAAAGAAAAAAAGAAAAAAGACATAGTTTGGAGAAGCAAATTTCAGATGGAAGGAATTTGAAACCATGAATTCAGAAAGAAAAGAAGGCTGTAAAATAACAGTGGAGAAGGTGTTTGTCTGACCAATGCGGAGGTAAAGAAGACATGAGTTTAGGGTAGAAGGAGAAAGGAAGAAAACTGTAACCTGAAGAAAATGGAGTTTTACATAAACCCTTGAATGGCTGCAATATATCCCTGCTCAAGTACCTTTTCTACTGTCACTTTCCATCTACTTTGTTTCCCTTCTTTGTCCAACTTTTCCACACCCTCTTACTATAAATGTCAATTTTCCTTAGGTGTATCTTTTACATTCTAAATTCCATCAGAATCTCTGTTTACATATCTGTCTTTAAGTGTGTGAATGCTAGTTCTTTTTCTAGCCTTGTCTTCCACCTCTTGTTTTTATTAGCACTTACTTTGCAATCTAGGTGACCTTGTTTTTCATCACATTATTTCTACACCGAATGCTTTGGTTGCCCTTAGTGCTCACCTTTATATAGAAATTCACAGCTCTCCTTGTATGCATTCATAAAGAGAGGAAAAACAGTCAGTGAAAAGTTCATCAAAAGCAAAGATTGAAATTACTGAGTGTAGAAGAATCGAAATTTTAAAGGTTTTATTTATTTATCATTCATTCAGTTTCATTATGGCATTTTTCCATGCTTTTTAATTGCCTGTTACAGAAAAAAAAAAAAACCAAACAAAAAACCAACTTTTACAGAAAATGACAAAATTCCTCATGTTTGTGTCTTACTCCTTTGACTTCTGCTTTTTTATCACAGAATCACAAAATGGGAAGATTTTGTGATGTTAATACTGCTATTGATAACTTATGGTTCTTGATTCATTTCACGTGTTTTCCTGGCTTATAAACAGAGGGTTTTGAGGTATTTGAAGTTTAGCATTAAACAGTAGTAGACAAGGATTCATTTTTTGTGGACATGTCCAGTTGCAAATATTGAATCCAATATGTAAACTAGGTCCTATTTCATCTTGTATTAGTTGAGCTTCTTTGTATTTTGGGATTCATTCCTTTATTAGCAGCAACATTCAAAAGATGTAAACGTATTGATGAACAGTAGAGGTTAATATAGAATACATCACATATGCTGTAGCTCTTTTCTTTGATAGTTGTTTCAACCTGCACATATGTACATTCAAGAATCTGTAGATTTTGGAAAGCACACCTGGATTTACAGCTTACCTTTTGAATCCCTGCCTTTCTTAAAAAAGGTCTACATGAATTACTTTGCTGACTCTGCGTCCTTAAGCAGTTCAGATATGATTACCCACAGTGGCACACTTGCTGCATTGCTATACACTGAATGACTTTCAGCCTAAGAAACATTTGTAAGACTCCTACCACCCAAACCAAAATGATCAATTGTTTTATACTGGTCCAGTTTTCAGCTTCATTTCTTTCTTAAGTCAGCTGAGCGATATTGCTGCATTACCAGAAGATGCCATTTCAGTTTGCATCTTAAACCATACTTTGTCCCCAGATGATATTGTAAAATGAATTGCATTCAGGCAGAGGCTTCTCAAGCACAACTGCTTCATTTAACAGCAGCATATAAGCATTCAACTCCCAATCCCTGGAGTTCTTCCTTTGCTAACAGTTATAGCATCAGACTTAAACTGGCAAGGTGTTTTGGAGAATGCAGTTTTTCTGAGTCAATTAACTTATATTGTGAACTCTACACTTTTTTTCTGCTTTAAATAAAGCAACCAAGAAACCAAAAGAAATTAGAAATATTCTTTTGTCGACTCCTCAGATAAGAATAAAAAATAAATTCAGGATTTATCTGAGACTTTGGGTAATTTCAAATGGAGCAGGAATGTCTGAATCTGTTTGTCTTCAAGAATTTGCTAACAAGTATTGTCATACTTAGTCTTTCAAATGTTAAAACAGGAATAAAAGAATCCATATTGATGCAAACTTCTGTGAAATCCTATTATAAAAATCCTAATGGGAGGACTAAGAACTGATATACTGTGCACTAAATTTTAAAATTGTGGAGTGTAAACTACTTATTTTATCTGAGCGCTTTCGAGGAATTCATGGATACTGTTGCACAAAAGCTTTCTCATCTAGGGAAATCTTGTCAGGAGTTTATTGATAAAGAAGAAGGATTAATTACGTTTCAAGTAAACCAAGCTCTGTGACAGAAGTGAATTCTCCTTTTCTGCCTTAAGAGAACCATTGTTTTCTTCTGAAATTGGCTGGATTTGCAATGAGGTTATACCCACATGATTTTGTGCACTCCTTGTTTTTTTCTGTTTTCTGTAAATTCATTTTTTCTTTCATTCTCTGTCCTGAGAAAACTTGAGGAAGAACTTAACTGGAGTAAACTACGCCAGTGAGGGATTAGAGTTTTACTCTGTTTGTTTTGAGATAGTAGAAAATAGCTGCTAATGAAGTGAAGACAGATTAAAAGAAGACATTCATTGACTCAAGTAATCAGCCTCCCTGAAAAACTGGAAACAGATGAGAGTAGTGAATTTTAAAAATACCAATAATTCTTTACATTAGTAATTTTACTGACCATTGTCTGGTGTTGGACATTATCTCCTTTATGAGAATCTATTGAGAAAGAATACAGTCACAGATACTTCATAAATTTTCAGTCAGTCTTTTAATTTGGTTCTGTCTGTATGCAGTGGGATTTGCATGGATGGCTGATCATCTTTAAGTTTCTCATATTTTATAGGTGTTACAAAAACAGAAAAAAATCCATCAGGGTCATATATGGACTTTTGTGTCCTGGTAATTCACGTTTTTAAATTCTAACAGAAAAAAAAAGAAGGTGGGATTTTTTCAGGGAAATCCCAGTATCTAATGATGAATACACAAAGTAATTTCTGTGCTTTAGGGCTTAGCTCTGCCACCTGTTTTGTTCACCCTTCTGCAAGAAGGTGAAGTGCCTCAGTACTTTGCCATACACCAGTCTATGCTATTCCTTGTTGATTGCATGTGATATCAATTCGGTGCTTGATATCTTTTCAACTTACAGAGACCAGCATCAAGTGCAGTCATCTTAAGCACATTTTAGACTAGATAAATATGTATAAAGATAGAGCTACTTTGAAATTTAGCCAATAAAATGTTTTCATCCTCAGGTAAAACCATGGTCTTTTCATTTACAGGATGGAAAAAGATCTGCTTTGCTCTTAGGGCAAGAAGATTCAGGAGTACCTGAAATTCTTTTGTCATTTGGATTATTTTTCTGTTCTAGCTGTACATGTCAGTCCTAAATTTCTCTTCCATCACTAACAGATTCCTATCTTTCTAAACATTTGAAATATTTAAACTAATACCCCTGACAAGAATCTTCTTCAGTGATCATATTTTGTTACAGCAGGAGAAGAAATTTAGCAAACCATCTTAAATATAAGAGAACTAAAATGTTGTATCTTCCAGTATCACTGTCAGGATATTAAAACTAACACAAATTCTATTTATTAAGACTAAAAACTAATACAGATTTAAAAAAAAATAGAATATAAACCCAGCAAAATGAAAAGTGAAAGGCTAAAGAATACAGGAAAAAAAATCTAGACAAAACCCCACGAAATGTTGAAAACTATTTTATAACGCTTGCTTTCCAAAATATCTCTTTTTTACCTATTCAATTGTTTTTACCAGGAATCAACTGAGGTATTTCACTTTAGTTTTCTTTTTATGCTGTTAGTTTTAAAAAATACATTTACAATAATTACCCACAAACACTGATTTACGAGGGTGTCCCTTGATGCTTATCGAAAAAAGTGATTAATAAGGAGATTAACAATGTAATACTCTAGACACATACACCTCTGTAGAAGGCCAAGGTCCTTTTCAAGCATATAGCTGTGAAGTTGAATGCTCAAAGTCAAGTTATATGTCTTTACAGATCACAGAGTTTGTTGAAGTGACTGGAGAGTCAATAGTCATGGGAGCTTCTTTGCTTGTAGAAAAGTTCCAATCTGCCAAAAGCAGTTCCTCACGTGACCTCTTGGCCAAAAACTACAATTAAGAGGTCCACCTCCTGTGCAGAATAGATGAGAACAGTGTCTTCTACGCTAGCAAAAATAGAAACAAGTTTCTTGCAGATCTGTTCATAGCTTTGTGTCTTCTGTCTTTCCTGTTCTCTGAAGGTTCCCAGAATTTTGAGTCATCTGCCTAAACTGGCAGGTTCTGCTTTTTCTCTCATCCTGCAGTTCAGGTATTTCTTGACGGGTGTTTTTAGAGACCCTACTATCCAGTGAGATTTAAAATTAGAACAATATGTATTAGTAAGTCTCCTTTAAAAATATTCTTCCTGTACCTACAAAAACTTGCTTTCTTCTTGTCAATACAGGTGCTAAGAGGTGAACAAATTCAACAATATGAGGGATGATGCTTATTGCATCTTTTTTTTCAGAGGTAGAATCTCTCTTCTAATTCATTTCCTAAATTTATCTCCTTTCGTCTGTAGCCAGTAAATTAAGCTTCCAATTTTCTTTCTTAAGCTTGAGACCTCTGAAATAGGCATTTACCTTTTATATGTTCAAAGTCAAAAACATTCTTAGTATTCACAGGCCCATAGGCATCAAGAAATTTCCTGTGCTTTTCATTTTACAAATTTAGCCATTTCTACTCAATGGCTGTCCAAATGGATTGTGGCCTGAATTGAGTTTCACTATGTAACTACTGAAATATATTCTTCTAATAGAATCAGGGCATAATCCACCAGAAATCAGACAATATTACTGGCATTGTTCAGAAACTTTTTCTTCATTTCCTGTCATACCACCACTGAATGCAATATTGTTTCGTGTTGCTGAAGGCAAATATGGTTCTACACTTGCTGATTGCTTTAAGTGCTCCAACACTGCTCTGCCAGATTTTTGATAAATCATTTTCTTGGAGTTTTTTAAAGTCTGAATATACATTTAAGCTATCAATAGAAGTGAGAGAAGTTACATACCTGTGAAGGATAATCTTTGAGATTTTGAGTCAAAAATGACAAGTTTTCATGTTACTTTTTCAAAACACTTAGTTGTTTCTGGATGTGCATTCCTTTAGATGATTAGGAGTAGGAATTCTGTTACCTTATCTGGAAGCTGGGCATGAGCAATTGAAGAGATCCATGTGAGGAGGAAAAGGAAAAAAAGGGTGTCTACAAGTAGCAAAATGGAAGTGCTAACTTCATGTTAATGTATATGTGGTTGTTTCAATACTACTTATTTATTTAAATACTGCTCTTAATTTTTTTTTGTCTTTTATCTTCAAGCATAACGTGTGCCTTTATATTTTGAGAATTATGTTATGAGAAAGGGTTGTGCATGCTGAGTTATGAAGATGCACTTGTTGTACCTGAGCAATCAGCATGAGCATTACAATTGACTAATCTGTTTGCCTTCTATGTTGCAAGGATTGGTTATGTGGGCCCATTGTAATATAACTCAAACACAACTTTTAATATCCTTTCCAATTGTATTTTTATTTGTAAGCTGAGATGAATGTGCTGGATGAATGAGTTGGTAGGTGGATTGAAACATGAGCAGACATTTGGTCTCTGAAGATAGTAATTAATGGCTCAGGTTCCAGATGACATCCAGTCAATACTACTGCCTTTCTTATTCAGTTACTTCCATCAATGATGAAAATATTTCGAGATGATGAGATAGAATGGACCCTCAGCAAATTTTCACATGAGGCAAAATTGAGAAGTTAAGTTTAAGTGACACTGGATGGAAAAACATTGAGAAACAGAGGGGCTGGACCAATAGAAACCTAATAAATTCAAAAGGAGAAAGGCAAAAGCCTTGCACTTCAGAAAAAAAACAGCCAAGTGCATGAGCAGAGTTTGGACACTAACTGACTTGGTAGCAGCTCTGCTGGAAGGAGAGGTTCTATAGTGGCTTGCAAGTTGAGTATGAATGGAATGTTGTCACCACAAATAAGGCAAACTGGGCTATGTTGGAAGGAATGTGGACAATATATCAAATAAAGTTATTGTTCCTTCGTACTTCACTTATATTTTGTTTACATCCATCCCACAGTTCAAGAAGGATGTTGGAAAACTGGAAAGAATCCAAAAGGGAGCTAACGAGTAGAGTCTTGGTTAATCATCTTCATAGTCAGAGACCTGAAGAACAGAGTCTTCAACTAGAGACTGCTTAACCCAGTGAAAGAAAGGCTAAAGAGACCCTTAACAGCAGCCAGTGCAATTTGACGATACACTATGAGGATGATGCACTACAAAGTACACTAACTCTCCTTACTACCAATACTTGGTGTATTAAAAGGCAAAAGTCACAAGTTTCAACATTGGTGTCAACATTAGAAGTGCTTCACCAGAAGGATCATATAGCACTGGAACACTTTATGAACTTGAATGATGAAATCTTCAGCCTTGGGCTTTTCTAGATAAAACCAAAGTTGACCCAATCTAATACTGGCTGTAGTCCTCCTCTGACTCAATTAGGTGACCTATAGACATTCTTATGATTCTAGATATTCTTATGATTCTATTCTTTTTTCTACCGAATAATTACATATTTCAGTCGTCCTTGTACTTTGTATTGGGTGAAAAAACACAGTCAAGGTCTGTATCCACTATGCTTATTACATATGTCGACATAATAGTATAGGAATTCAATGATTAATTAAATATTTCCTTTTCTTCCCATGACCACTGGAAGATTTACATACCGAGAGAACAAAGGCTTCAATGTCATAATCCCTAAACAGTAGCAAGAAACATGTATTGTTATCTTCATTCCCCAGGATTCCTAACAATGTTTGTATAAATTAAAAACTGTTAATAGCAGAACACTGTAATTAATTAGCTTCTGTATGTTTACAGCTCTCTTTAATTGTTTAAAAATGCCATTTGTCGGCTTCATGTTCTATTGACAATGTTATTGATTTATCCGATTTGGGCTTTGTCTTGTCTCTCGTACATAAAACTCACATATGCAGTTCAAATGGGAAATGACTCTATTGATTTCCTTAACTTGAGCCCAAATGCTAAAGATTTTTGGATAAGCTTTCTCATTATTTAAGCCAAAATCAATAAGAGAGAGCATCTTTTAATGAAAGAGCAGTTTTAGCAACGTACTTCAGAAATGGGGTCCTGTTCATCCTTTGCTTTACAAATCGATCTCTTTGGTTCCCTAAGTGAGGTCCAATTGGTTGACATTGTGGTTTGTCTTTGTGTGTAAACTTGCAGCTTCAGAGAGGAGAAGATGAGCTGCAGAGACAGCAGAAGAAAACACTTTGCAACAGGAAAGGATGATCATCTTATTGAGGTACCACACTGTATGCTGTGTGTTCCATAAAATTCTTGCTTCTTATGGATATTTTAAAACTATATACTTTATGGGAAAAATAGGATGTTTTTCAACCCTGTCTCTTTGGGTTTTATTATTAATTTGTGGATTGTTATTATACTCTTTAAAAATATTGCATACTTATATAATACAAGTAGTTAATTTGGAACTGTCACCTTTTATATTTTTCTGAGTAAAAGACCATCACAGACCACAATCCAATCACATTGCTTTCTTAACCTGTTAATTTGTTCTGGTTTTATTTCAGCTCCATCCTCAAGAAATTAGACTTAGCAGCTCCAGACTAAGCTGTGTATAGTGAAATCTGAGATAAAAAATGAAGAGCTGAAGTTAAAGAGCTACAGAATGAACTGGGTATATCCAGCTAGTTATATGGGCAGGCCAAATGTTCAGGTACTGTACTAAGATATCATTAACTGACCTGAACTACATAAATTAAGCTGATTATGCCTTCACTTAATTAACTGAGAATGACCTATTGATGTATAGGCAGAGCAAGATAGAGACTACATGCTGCACTGTGCTAAATTTATAGGTTTTCAATTAGTTCTATTATTGACCAAGACTACTTAGAAAAGGAGTTTACTTTTATGTTTTGTAGCAGGTTTTTAATTTAGGAAGTTATTTGAAAATGTTCAGTTTGTATCTCTTGAATGATTCAGAAAATGATCCAGTTAAAATTATTCAACTATATTCCCAGCTGACTAACACCTGTAAAATGTTTGTCTTTCAAACTGCTGTTATGGCTTATTATAAGTATTGATTAATAATGTCCAAAATATTAACACGTTCCAAATTTAAGTCATAATAGTTCTAGGAATAATACAACCAGATTATTTGTTTAAAAGAATATTTTAAAGGAATGCAAGGAAAATCTCCACGATAACCTGATCATTTTATTACAAATAGAAACTGAGATTTTCTTTCAAAAATTGTACATTTACTGTGACTTTTACTTAAGCTCCATAAAACACCTGATAGCAATTTACTAAATGTATTAAATAATCTCAGTAATATATTTACAGATTTTATTTAGAGAATAATATGAATTCGTCTAATGAAGGGATTTTTATTGTGCAGACTGAAGAAGTAAATTAGAATTTAGTTACAGATCAACTTCCATTGTAGACATGATTTCAAAAAAACACACAGTTAGACACCAAACAGGAAAAAAAAATTGCTGGTAATTCATAATACTACTATAAATGTTGGAGAAATATAATACATTTAAATATTAGCATGTAAAAGTAGTAGGACTGTAACATTAGACTGATGATTCTTCTGTAATGTTTCTATTTTAAAAGAAATATATTTTGAACAAAAAGAAAATAATAAAAAATCTTAAGAGATAAGCCTGTTTATTAGTATACCAAGTAAAACAAGCCATCATGTATATTTAGCTAAAAAGACCATAACTATTCATGTTTTAGACCCTGAACCGTTTTCTTTAGCTCATTCTTAAGTATAAATTTTTGGGGAAATGTACTTTCTCTCCAGATACGGGTTCTTTAAGGTACATACCTACGACCAAAGTTAATGTAAATTCCGCATTTTTTTTCAAATAATGGTACATTAAAGGGTTGCTGCCTTTATTGGTGCACTTCTCCTCAGGCTTAAAAAAATGAAATATTGTATCTACACAGATTATAGTATGTAATTATGTATTTTTGAGATTTATGGTTAAACCTGCCCTTTGTAATTCAGCAATCACTTTACTGATATGTCTCCTGATATTTTCCTGGTCTATACTGAAAACCTGAGTATATATGCAGCTCTTTACTGCTCCTTCAAATGTGGTCCATAAGCCTTTGGTAGGTACTGGTCATAAATGGAACAGAAAATGCACCATGGAAACTTGATCCAGGTCCTTGACTTCACTGCAGTTAGACTATAGCAGCAGCCCCAACATCTGGCGTTCAGCTGCTGTCCAGCTTCTTTGACTGTTACTAACCAAACAAGCCAAGTCTCTGTTTTGTGCTCCTTATTGACTTGCTGCAACCTTCCAAAAGCATCTCCATGAGGAAGGTGTTCAGGCAGACACATACCCATCACTCACACACATGCGCACCACACGTAACTTGCTGACAACGGAGGACAGGAAGGGCCTTTGTGTAGAATTCCAGTGGGGTTTATTGCAGGGTGACTGAAGGGGTCCAAAGACAAAGATCATGATAGTTAGAGGGTCAAGGCTTATATAGGGGCACAAGAGGGTGGAGCTAACAGTAGCAACCAATCACCGAGAGGTATGGGTGGGAAAAAGGAGTACACTGACCCGTAGGGAGACACGAGGGTAAATGGACAGGGTTATAAGCCAATGCGGTTACAAAGAATGGTGAATCTGCTGGAAATCTGACCCTATAAGGTCAACCAGGGGTGTAACAGCCAACAGGAGGGTGTGGCACTGGGGTTGACTGATAACCTGTTAGTTAAACAGGGGGTCCATAGGAGAGGCTGGGGTCTAGGGGACATTCTTCCAAGGCATAGCCCCAGGAAGTCCCCTAGAAGGCCCACAGGCCTCCACGGTCAGGTACATGGTGTGACTCTTGGGTATACTAGTGTGTCCCTTCCAACTCAGCATATCCCATGTTTCTGTGATTCTGTGTTTCTGTGATCTCACCCATGCTGATTCTCTAGCATCAGAAACTCTTATCCACCCACCACCTTAAGTTACCCTGCTTGGTTCCTTAACTGCTTTTCCCAGTTGCCTGAGGAATCTCTACAAATTTTTGTGACTCTAATTTCTTTCCTCCTAGATTACCATAGTCTCACTGAGGAAACATTTCCAGCTAAAATAGTCAGACCATTTACCTCCTGCATCATTTCAGCCATGACACTTTTTATTTTTCTCATGTCTCATGAAATTTTGTTTTAACCCTCATGGGTTTTTCTCATTTCTAATACTTGTCATTTACTATGTCCCATATTTCAAATTCCTCCTTTTGTCTGTGATGTGAGGTTTCTTTTTCTGCTCCTTCATTGGATGTCTTTATACTTTTTTTCTATTACAATCCTGAAACATGCTGTACTCTTTTTGGATTCATATTTTTCTTAAACTTGTTCCTCTTAGTCCACCTTATGGTGTTCTTTAAATAAATTGACTAGCCAGTGGTTGCTGAATTCTGCGTCAGTGGAACAAAGCTGATGAATGACTCTTTCCTCTTCTTCTTGTCTCCCTGACAGGGATCCAGACCTTTGCATGGGGTGTAACAATCAAGTTTTACAGCTTGCATATTCATGTTGTCATATTTTAATTACAGTGTTCAGTTCTCTCTTCTTCCGATTTATCACCTTCACTTATGATTAACTTCAAATGGTGTTACAGATTAATTAGGTCAGGAATCATGCCTTTTGTGCTTTTTTTTTTACTGGTCCAGCATGAAAGGCTGCATTTTATTTATAAACGTAAAGGTAATAGGGCCTGCTGCTTTTAGGGATTCTCATGCTATTTGTGTGTCTCCAACAGATTCTCAGGAATTGTTCAGGCATTTGTATAGGCTTAGAGTCTTTTCCAATGGGCAGTACATGTTTCAAATCATGGGTGCTGACTGATCCATGATCACTGGCCTCAGTGACAAAGAATAGTTCCTAGCACATTTAATTTACTGGCAAGGATGAAGTCTTTCTTGATCCTGATTGGCTTTTAATTGCTACATTTGCACAAAAATAGTAGTTCCTCTAATAATTGCAATAATTTAGGCTGAGAGAAAATGAAATGGAATTTGTAGTATTATTTTCATAAACTGAGAATAAGTCTGAGCATAAGTCATCTTAAATAACTAAGAAGTTTAGATCTGTGTAGTATATGTAGCATGGTTTTTGTTCAGAGAATGATCCATTATTATTTCTGCCGAGGTATTTGCATGCCTGTCATAAATGGAGGGCTGCTGCTAAAATACCTTTTCTAGCACAGTTTTGACATGTAAGCTAAAGTAAGCAGAATTCTGTAGCTCTCCTTGAAAGATATTTAAGCATCACAGGCAGTTGTGGGTATAGGTATTCATACTGAATGACAAAGGTATTATTTATTCAAGCTCTCAGACCTGTATCACTCTGCTGCCTGGGATGTAGTACTTGGACTGTAGGTTTCTCCAAGAGGCACAATAAAGAAACTTGACTTTGTGGGTTACAGCTCATTATGTCTGTTGTCTGCTCTGGAATGTTTCTCTCAGTTTGGTAAGAGATAAGAAAATATGAGAAAGAAAAGATGTGTCAAAGGAAATTATTTGTGTCTTTTACTTTAATACTCTTTTCCTTCAGTTCTCTGCCCTAATATCTTAGTTTTCCTCCATAGACAGATGTGTTGCCATGTACACTGCCCTTTTGACACCTCATTTCTCTCTTTCTGAAAACCTTTCTCTGCAACTTAGGGTAGGTATTCTTCAGCCCAGAGTTTGATTCTGCAAAAAAGTTATTGGCAATGCACCCAGGGCTTTATCATGTTCTTCCTAGCCTCTCTTTGGAACAGTTGCTTCATCTCTGAGATGGCTGAGGTGTCAGTTTATGCACTTCTACACATCAAGCTCTCTATTTCTCTATTCCTGTTTTCTTTACGGTGTTCTTTTCTATTTAATGTATTTTTCAAGCATTTTTCTTAAATTAGGTAAAGCGGGTGTAGTTGGACCTTAGCCCTAATGGATCTGCATGATTTTTTCCTTGATAAGTGAACAGTTTGCCTCGAAGGTTTGCCCTCAAATATGCTACAAATAGTCTCCTAAAATTCTCCAAAAAGAAACCAGATGAGATAAACTAAAATACCTCTACTTTGTGA
This sequence comes from Cyanoderma ruficeps, assembly GCA_008694505.1. Lineage (NCBI taxonomy): Eukaryota > Metazoa > Chordata > Aves > Passeriformes > Timaliidae > Cyanoderma > Cyanoderma ruficeps. Next base: position 429,343 of record VZDJ01000346.1, read on the forward strand.
CGAGCTGAGGAAAATTTCACACTGTAATTTGAACTTTCAATCTGCATTTCACTGATGGGGTTTTTCTCCTGAGTAACTGCTGAATGCTATCTTATATTATGATTTCACATGAGTAGCATTCTTCAAATGCTTGTCCATATACATATTCACACTTGGTGAGTTTGCACTGCAGGTATGTTGAAAGTGGTTCTGTTTAACCTTTTAAATTATATAAAATAGTAAAGAATAATGACTAGTACACAGCTTCTCTCCTTAGCAATCCAGAAATATTTAAAACATAGGTTTTGAAAAGGGGAGGGAAAGAAATGTGAGGGGTGAATTTATAAATAAGCAACAATTGAAAATCTATGACAAGTACCCTCTCTCAAGTGTAACCTCTTCACATGTTTGTTCTCACGGTGCATTTTTCTTAGCAGTACTTTTCCTTTGCACTGAAAGTTACCTGGAAGTGAATCTTGAAATATTCTTAGAAGAGCAGAACCACAGAACAGTTCCAAGAAATTCATTCTCCGAATGTCCTATTCTAGAAAAGTAATTGATGGAACTGAATATGCAGTCCCAAGTTCCCACTCTGCCAGTCTCAAAAATACTGGCAGCCTTCAGTGGAATTACTACAATTAGCATTTTGGCAGATTTTTCTTTCTGCAAATCATTGTTATTCTCTTTAGTTGACAATATGTACCGAGGCACGTTGGTGTAATTTGAGTTTTCGTAAACAGAATTGAAATAATTATTATTTTGTGGTACCTTATTCAAATTTCATCATCATACGTGTTTCTTCCCCATAACTTTTCTGTAATAGTGAAAAGTTATGAGAGAGAAGACTCATTATTTTAATTTTAGTAATATACTCTTTTTATAATGTATGAGTTTTTCAATGTAATGATATCTTTCTGTACAAATCAGGGTACTTTATTTACTAATACAAAATTTAGTAGTAAATTTCATTTACTAATACTAAAAGATGTATCAACTTTTAAAGTGAGTATTAATATTTTATATGTTGCTATATAAAAGTTGTATGTACAGCCACAAAGCTCACATTTCCACAGATTTTTGTGATTCTTTCTTGGTAAGCATTCAGAAGAATACAAAATACTTGCATAGTTTGTCAGATTGTATCATGTACTGATAAAATACCAGCTTACAAAAAATGCCATGCGGAATAATTACAAGAAAATTAAACTGCAAAAAGGCCCAGCTCTGTGCATGTAGTTACAAGAATTTTGAGTCTTTCCCAGCCAAAGCTATTTCCATGGTTTTCACTAGTATGCTTCATCAATTTGCTTGGGTTATATGTAACTTATGCATTAATTGATAAAATGACTACAGACATGAGATGGGTGGAAGGTAAGATGGGGGTCTTAACCAATGCTTGAATAAAAAAATATTAAGAAAAAGCTTTGAGTTGTCTTGCAAAATGATGAAAATACTGCTGGAATGTATTGGGTTTGGATGAGTTGAAGATAATTGTCTTTATAGCAGTCTATAGATGCTGTGTTTTATGTTGGTGACCAAATTCGAGCTGACAACACACCAAGATTTTAGCTGTTGCTGAACAGTTGCTTCCACGATGTGTTCTGTGTTTCTCACTCTGGCTCTTCAGGGAGCAGTCTGGGGGTGTGGGCAAGAAGCTGGGATGGGAGACAGCCAGGACATTCATTTTTTAAGACAGCTCTAGGTAGCCATAAACCATGATATGTTTTCACTAGGGCAAAATGGAAGACAAAAAACAAAGCCTGTTTCCAAGCTCTGCAGGAGCAGCAAACAAATTAGGAATGATGGAATGAAGCGCTTCTCCTGAAAAGACAAGTAGACACTGACTAGTTTCAGTGTATTTTCAAGTTTTAAGTTTGACAAAAATCTAGGGTGGAAATGAATGGAAGAATTTAGACAGAAATTTTAGATTTTTGTTCAATGAGATTAAAGGTGAGTCCAGATTGCAGTTGTATGTGTACTTCTGAGTATGGGAGAAGACATGGAAAATGCAAAAAGCAGGACAAAGGCTGATAATAATAATTGTAAATAATATGGGGTGGAAAGGAATTTCTTGCCTGGATAGAAAATAAGAGTCCTTAGATTTACTAAGGGAGTAAATGGGAGAAATTGGAGAAATTAATTACTTAATGAGAGATGAAGAAAAAAGTGAAGTAACAAAAGATGAAAAAAATGAAATTACTTTTTTATTCCTGATTTCCTACAAAATTTAGTTATATGTGATCACCCTTCCAATCTGTCCTCTAGGGATTTCCAAATCAAAACTAAAATCCAAATATCAAAGATAATTTTGTGAAAAAAAGTAGCTGCATAGTAAAAACTCAGACTACCACTCTTTTGGAAGGTGGGGGCTGGGTTGTCTGACTGAAAGTGAATCAGATTAAACACAGGACCTGGTGAGGCTCAGAGGAGCAATGTGAAAGGCAGAGAAAGAAGCTTTTGCAACCTAATGGAGCTCACTGAACTGGCCGCTCCTCATACCACCAGAGGAGAACATTTAGCCTATTGCCCTTGATGTAGCATCCACTAGCAGCAAAGAAATAGAATAGTTAGGGTTAGAAGGGACTTTAAAGATCACCTCAGTGCTGGCTAGGAGCAAATATAGTTCAGCAAAGAAAAAAGAAAATAAAGAATCATATGTACAGTTTTCTGGCTGAACCCTGCACTTTTTCATTTCAGTGTATTCTGCAGTTTTACAAAATTCTTTTTCTAATCCTTGTATGTGGGCAAGCTCTCTGTTGTGAGCCTGTACATTTGAATGCTAACAAACTCCAGATTGGACAAACAGATGAGTAAGATAAGAGGTGTGACTATCAGTGATGAGAGAGAGAAAGAAAGAGTTTGAGACAACATGGTCCAAAGTGGATCTGCCTGTCAAAAAGAGGTCAGACCAGGATCTGGGAAGCCCATTTTGATTCTCGTAGGCCTGAGGTTGGAGAGCCTCTGTGTGTGGGTGCATGCGAGACTGCTGTCAGGCTTCAGTCAGACAAGCTGATGGGTAGGGAAAGAGATCAGAGTGCCAGGGTAGGACAACAAGTCAGAGGGCTGAGAGTGAAGGGGCTGAGAAACTGAAGGAGATCAGCATGTAGGGGCCAGCTAAGGAGCAATCCTGTGTTACATCTGTGGGCCAAATTCAGTCCTGGTCAGACAGAGACAAAAGAGAAAGTTGGGCTCCCTGTGCTGTTCACAATTACGTAAAAGCTCTTTGTGTAGATATGGTCCACAATATGGGCCACATCACTTCTCACAGTGCAGTCTGTGTGCTTGGCCACATGTAGATTGTTTGCACTGTGTCTGTGTGTGTGTGTACCTGAGCACCTCCTGGCAGCACACACCTTACCAAACTTCTGCTGGTTGGACATGGAGATGTAGAGCACTGGGAGCCTTGTTTCTCTGGGGATGGAAAGAGAGAAGTTCTGAAGTCTGTCAGTGTCATCTCCCTCTAACTGCAGTGTTACACAGCTCGGGTAGCAGCTGCTGCCTGGCTCACCCTGAAACACAGGGTTGTGACAGACTGGACCTTACTGTAGTCTTTCCAACTCAGTAAGGAAAAGAGATAAAGTATACAATGAATGATAAAACTTTTTAGTAAGTTAGGACATAATGCTCTGTCTACTTGGAGCAGCTGTTTGTTTAGATTTTCTTTGTGTTTTGGTTTTTGTGTATGTGTTTTTTGGGCTTGTTTTTTTTTTTTTAACAGAATGATAGTATCATGTCTGAACAATACAAAGTATTTAACTGCTATTTCATGAGTTATATTATAATCATAGGATCATTTGACTGAATGTAATTCTTCTCTTTTTGTTGCTTTTATTGCAACAAAAGAGAAGAGCTGGAGAGCTGGAGGTCAAATAACAGGGACAATCCCCAGGAATCAGTAAATATCTTTTTTTTTTAATATATAAGTATTTTGAATTTGTTTATTACTACTTCCTGGATTTCATATTATAAATTTAAATAATCTAACATTTAAGCTTCAGCTAAGTTTAACACTATGTATGCCTTGGAACTTTTTGCAAGATAGAATGCTAAAGCTTTGGGCTTAGTAGCTTTGGAGTTCTGCTGACTTCAGAAATCAATATTTGTGTTTGATATTTTACAGAGGCTTTTTGAAAGCTTATTTAGAATAAATTAATATAATTTTCCTGTAAAGGGTACTGCAAAATTTTACTAATTGATGTGGTATGTTTTAGAGTCTTGATTCTTTTTTAGAAGTGGTCACAAATTTCTTTTTTGCTCAGTTGTGGGTTTTAGCATCCTAAATGATTAGAGATAAAACAATCAAAACTGTAAAATCAGGGTTTGTTAGACAACTCCATTAAGAACAAGCTCTCTTCATTGGAAAATTGTATTGAAGCTTATTTAATTTGAACAATGTGAAGAGTTGAGAAATGTATCTTTTAATCCATGAAATGTAATACTGTTTAAAGATTACATTTCAGAAGTGTGTTATAACTATAATTCAATGTTTTGCTAGAACTTGTTTTCAGAAGATTTCGATTTGAAAAACATCAGCATTTCTTAAACTTGGATGCACAAAACTGGTCTCTCAAGTGTATGTTAGATACACACAGCTTGATTATGAAAAATACTTAATGGTTATATCTCCAGATTGTGTGTCAATTATTTTTGAAGACAAGTTACCCATTTGAAGCTAGTAGCTGAGGAGGGTTTAGATGCTATGCTAGATCTCTCAGTATGTCAGCATCTCCCGAGGACAGACTCTTGAGACAAATTCAATTGCAGCTACAACCAGTCTGCAGTGCATATCCTTCTACAGAAAACTTAGAATTCCTACACAGAAATTACACATTTTCTCATAGTGAGAGCAAAATTAATATTCCAAATTCCAAACAAAAGATATTGCAAAAAACCCAAATATATAAAAGTATATGTATAGCGAGACAGGCTTGGTTCATCAGATGGCAAAGAAAAACTTAAAAATAGCTTGCGGATTTTTTTAACTTAGTGAATTTAACCAATGTTATCTCAACATATTTACATACCATATGTGTGGACTGGTTGGAGTGGTTTTCTCTGAAATTTTATTTTACAGCCAGAATGTAGTTCGTGCTCCTTGCATTCTTTGTCACTTCTAATATATTTGGCAATTCTTGAAATATTTGATGCTGCAAATATGACTTGTCATTTCAACAGATGGACAGATTGAATCTGTCATACTGGTGGAATTTGCAGTAAATTCACTGCAGCAAAAGTGAAACCGTGAAAAATTTTATTGTCTTAAATAGCTGAACGTAAGTCATTGCTTTTCATCAAAATACTATCTGGCATTTAAGTACAAAGGAGGAAAGTTTATTTGTAAACAGTCTGCATGGTAGATTCTGTTACAATATTTACATTACTATAAATCAATTTTTAAGTATACAACTGAGAGCAGAAGTACTTTCAATCAAAATTGAGCACTTTAAAAATGTTTGGCTGTAGCTAGTCTTGAGAAAAATATGTTAAATAATGTGCTCCACAGAAAAATACAGATTTTAGGAAGTAAAAACATTGGTTCTTTTTCTTTATTCCACTTATTCTGAGAATACAATGTTGACTGTTTCTAATAAGACTAATCAGAGACCTTCACAACAGAATCGGTTACTCAAAATTGAAACACACCAGTGTATTCAGTAAAGGTTTAGTAGTTTGTCAAACACAACATTTTAGGTATATAATTGTCCTTTTCTGTCACTGTCTTATCCAAAACATGCAAACCACATATTTTTTACAATAATATTTTTAACAATAGACTAGAGTATGACTGTTTTTTTCTGAGCTATATTATAATAAGTGATTGCTTTATAGAGATAGACGTTTCTTTCTTCTTGAAATTTGTTGTGCTTTGTAGCTTGCTACTGTTTGACTGAGGACATTTTCCTTGTGAGAGCCAACACATTTTAGTGCCTGTTTTGCTGTGTTTAACCTAATAGTTAACTTTGTTATTGTGCCTGTATGAATACTAACACTGTAACAAAAATAATTTTAATAGTCCTGTGAAGCAGACCACATAAACCAAGAACACTTATTTTCATCGAAGGCCTGTACTAATTTTTTATTAAGAGATACATTAAATATTGATACATCCAACCTCTGATTGAACCTTCAGAGTTGTCACATATGGAGGTAGCTGAAGATTTATTACGCAATATAAAATTAGGCGTATACAATAAGTTTCATTATAAATGACCTTTGCAGAATGGAGATTGCCACAAAGAGTAGGTTCTTTTTTTGCGCAGCAGTAAAGGGATTCAAAAAAGCAAATTTGAAAACAAAGAAGTTGAAAATCCTAAAATGAAAAATATTCTCAAAGAAAATCCAAAATTATTTCCTAACGAGAAAACATATTCTAGAAAGTCTGCCTTCCAGTGATGGAAAATCAAACTACGGTAGATGATAGACAAACATATTTTAGCAACACTTTTTTGGCATGTTACAGGTAGGAATACTACAAAATGATGTGATAATAACTCTTAGCAACTTAGATATTTATAATATATCAAGAAATGCTTGTAAAGGTTTATTAAAAAGCTCACTACAAAAAGATTTCTCTTGTGTATATAATGTATAAGCTAATGGAACAGTAAGATTCTTTGGTAGAAGTAAATATGTATTAAGTAGTAAGGAATGATACATAATGATGGAAAGGTTAACATTTGTAACGTGTTTAGAACATTACTTATCTTTGTCTTTTCTGTTGATTTAAATACACAGCTGAAAGACCAGAAGATAATTGTTCATCGGCATAGGCAGCCTTCAGCAGACAATCAGAATGTGTTTCAGCCGAAGAAGCTCACTGATGTGATGCCTTTTTCATTTTAAATCTGATTTCAGATTTCAGAAGTTGAAAGGAAGGTGTGTCAAAGCTTTAATACAGCTTAGCCACAGAATAGGAGTGACAAAAGAGCTCATAACAAAACTTTCAGATGCAACATGCAAAGTATTTTGAAAAAGATGCTGTGCATGTGAAGCCCAAATAAATTTTGATTTTATTTATTTTTGACTGTGGAATATGCATTAATTTCACTAGGGTATATTTATATCTGGTGGGAAAAAATATCTCTGAGTAAACCACAACTTTTTTCATGGTAAGTTCACAGTAAAAAATTCATATTACTTTTATGAGCTATTGCTTATAATTATAACGGACGAGATGGCATTGTGTAGTTCATATTTATACTAAATAAAATAAATCGACTTGGCTGTAGACTTTGTTTACTTTTGAAACAGAAAATGTGGCAGTATGTGAGAATGGTGTGTTTCTCTCCTTCTAAAATCAAACTTGTTTTTAAATAGATCAACAAAGTTACCAGACTTTTATTACAATATATTTAGAACAATTTATTTATGCCAGAGTACATAAAATTAAAAACACAATTAAAACTGTCAAACTGAGACTATTTTATAAAATGGAGTTGGTATAGATTCCTTTCTTTCTGTAAATGGAATTGGTAAGGCCTTCACAGTAAGTATTGAACAAGTGATGTGTCACTGGAATTGCAGTGACAATTTTATGCCCAAGGCTTCCGCCATATCATGACAAGATAGTGGCAGATTTTCTAAATAATGAGTAATATAATGCACTACTGCTGCCTGTGGTGCATTTGGTTGAGGCACAGAAGCTTCTCTGGAGGGTTGTAATTTTTTTAAAATTTCATAAAAAATAAAAATTGGAACTACTTGTTGCTTTCTGGAAACTGGATAGATAGAATAAATGTTCTAAACACCAGAGAAAAAAACTAATAATTTTGAATTAGGTACCAATATTAACAGAAACTAGGAAGTTAGGAAAAAAAGTATAGTTTTAATAAATAAAACCCACAGCGCCTAGAATCATTGAATTGATGGACATTTGTTTTCAGTACATGTAGTATGCATAGACTGCACCATCCATGGTTATGAACTTCTGGGTAACTGTGTCACTGAGGCAACAAGGAAAAGGAGTTCACCTGAGTGCACACCTCTTCAGGGTGATTCTTAACTCAGATTGGTTTTGTCTGCATACTGCATACATATGTGTGTAGTATAGCCTAGATCATAATGTCTCCATATTTTCAATTGCTGTAAAGAATGCAAATTGTGAAAACTGTAGATTCATTAACTTTAGTTTTTATCAAGTTACTTCAGAACTTAGGGGTTTTTTTTATAGCTGATGAAAATATTCTGGTTTTGGGTGTAGTGGTTTGGTTTGGTTTTTTTTAAACGTTTGGAACATTTCTACAGTGTTGAATTATGAGACCTCCAGCTACACATAAGCATCTGGAGCAACAATTTCTTGTCTTACAGATGGGTTCTGGATACGCATTGACAGAAATTGAATTAACTGAATCATGGTAGCAGCTACCACTGTCAATGGCAGCACTTTCAAGGGTATGCCATACTTTATATTTGGAAATAATGTGCTAAATGTGCTGCTGTATTAACAAGAAATGGTAACGCCTCTTGGGTATATGAGGAGCATCTATTGGTTTGTTTTTCTCAGGCAAATCTGTTTTGCTCTATGGTCACTGAAATATTTAAGTGGCATCAAAACATTATTTTCCCATTTTAAGATACACAACAAATGAGGTTAAAAGAAGAAATGAGATACCAGCTGAGTAAACTCTCTGTCTTATAAGGGAGAGTTTAGTGTCATGAATTACTCTTTCCTTCAATATCCTGCCACATGCCAAGTAGTTTTTTTCCTCTATTTTTTTTTTTTTTTGTATGGTCTGAGTAGCGGCAGCCAAGGAGAGTGCTAGGAAGCAATCCTTTCAAAATACTATGCAAGAATCACAGAATGGGTAAGGTTGGAAAGGACTCCAGTGGGTTATCTGGTCCAGCTTCCCTGCTCAAGCACAATCATCCCAGAGCACGTGACGCAAATTTGTGTCTAGATGGTTCTTGAATATCTCTGGTGAGGGACACTCCACACTCTCTCTGGACAACTTGTTCCAGTGCATGGTTACCTGCACAGTAAAGAAGTTCTTCCTCAAATTCTGGTGAAACTTCTGTGCCTCAGTTTCTGCATTGTCTCTTGTCCTATTTCTTGAATCACTTGGCAGAGTTTGTCTCCATCTTCTTGGTATCTCCACGTTAGATACTTACAGACATTGATGAAGTCCCCTCTCAGTCCTCTCCTTCTGATCATTTTGTACATTTCATTGCTATATGAAATGTGCATGTAATATTCTACAGGTATCTCAAATAAAGGTACATTACTGCATGTAACCATACAGGAGTCTGAATGGTGTACAAATTGTGGATTATGATTTTCTGCATCTCAAAGACTGATTCATGATTTTCTTAGTCGTTTGGCTATGAAATATGAATTTGTTGGTAAAGGAATTAATGTCCTGTGATATAGTCACTCAAGTGAGACTTTTCTATTCTTGTTTTGAAATAGGAAGCTTTTATTGTGTCCTTTTCTTTTGGTTTTTATTCCTCTTATGTACTTGTACATATAAAAATGGGGAAGTAAAGATAGAGTGGCTGTAGGGATCTGTACACAGGACAAAAGTTCCCTATATATTTGTGGGGAGAAAATGACCCCATCTCTGCAATGGAGCTGAAAGGTCATTGCCAAGCTCTAGGTGACAGTCTTAATACAAGTGTAGTCACAGATCTACATTCATATACATTTCTCAGCAGTGTCCCGTCTTCTCCTTGTCCTTCTATGAGAAGGAAAAAGTCCAAATAATTTTGAGGGTATTAGGACTGCAACCAAAAATGTAACCAAATTCACTTGCTCCACCTGACAGATTGTCAGTCAAGGTCAAGGGAAAAATATAAATATTTTTGCTTTTCTGCATCCTCATCAAGAAGCAAATGGCAGCTATAATTCCTAGCTTTGATATAGTCTTTCTCCTCTGTCTTTTTTTCTTTTTTTTTTTACCCATGCTCCTACACCTATTTAAAACCTTCCATTGTAAATGTTATGGCTATTACATATTGCAGACAAAATGGATGTATGTAAAGAAGGATATCAGAAGTGCCCATACCTCTTTAATACTGCGACTGTTCCCAAACTTTACGATTTACTCTTTTTTGGGTTCTTTGTTTTAGAAGGAAGAAGAGAATGATGGAAGTCTGGCTCAGTTTCAGTCAGCTAATTTAGTAACTAGGACGAAGAGGAACTTAGAATTCTAAAGTTTTCCTTTTTCTTTCAGATTTTTCCTTTCTTTTTGAAGTGTTAAAATTCTTTGGCAAAATTGTTACAAAATTGCCTCAATGGCAGCTATAATCCTTCAACACCAAGATTCTGGAAACACGCCTTTTGGATTTGGGATTTAGTCTTCTTTTACTTTTTTAACTATTTCAGAATCCTTGAAAAAGGATGAGAAAATAGAATGGAAACTACCTCACTGTGGCATCCCACCGTCTTTTTTACTTTCCTAGGAAGTTATACAGCAGATCAACATTTATTTCTCTCAGATGTGTTGATTTGGGCTGCTATATTTTTAAGAAAAGTGGTTGTTGTCAGTTACAGAGATTTTAGTTAACTCTCCTCAAATGTACTTCAACAGTTAATAATCTCTTGAAGGAGTCTATTCTGATTGATTTATGTATTTATCTATTTTGTAAAACTTGGGTTTTATTGGTTTGGGTTTTTTTTAAGAAAACAAAATTTTGAATACGCTGATTAACTCAATGGAGGGGGACCTGTTCCATCAGGTGTCTCCAGACCTAGGCAGCAACAAGACTGAACACATGTTTGCAATAAGCACCAGAGCACATGTACACACTGTGCATATAGACTCACACATAGAATTGGCTGGCCACGCTGATCAATGAAGGCAGAAAACACTGTGCTCACTCAAACACAAATAACACCAAATTCCTTATCCTATTTCTCTCCCTGTCTGGCCAGGATCAAAGACAATTAGTGGAAAATATATACATATATATAAATATATATATATATAAATGCACATATAAAAATACATACATATATATATACACACACATATACACACACACACACACACATATATATATGTATATATATAGTGTGGATCCCTCCAGTAAAAAGATCTTACACATTGCCTGTGCAATCAGGGTATAGGAGGAAATGTGCACTATCCTACAGTCTTATACAACTCTTGTCTTTTTACAAAATGTATAAATGATATGTTAATTCCTTGCTCTTGCTAAACAAAAGGATATACGGTGTGGAATATGGGTTCCTATAACATATGACACTTCTTTCTTTCAGTGGTGCACTTATTGTACTGGTTAGATTTGCTGGTTGATTGTTCATTTAATTTTAGAATTTTAGAAAGAGGAGTTGACTGGATCTGTACTTCAAAAGGAGCTTTTTTATCTGTTAGTCAGGTTAAGGATGGCAACATTCTTGAGCTGTTTTAAAAAGTCCAATCTCTGCAATTTGAGATTTCCAGGAATATATATTTTACATAGATCACCTCAGTGTTATTATTTCTGTGTTGATTTCTGATGGGATCATTAATAGTCCAAGTTTATCCATGGACTTTATATTATTAGTTTTTTTCCAATATATATCTTTTCAGAAAGCATATGAGCCTCTGAAGAAAGCACAGATTCTGTTGACACACCTTTGTCTTGGTAAATATTCAACAATTGAATCTTTACTCTCACAGAGAATGGAGATTTGTAGAATGAATTTCATGATGCATCCTTTCCTAGATCCTGGAAGAATCCATTTTATTTTTGTCTAACCACTCCAGCAAAATAGCCCCCATTCTTCTTAGGACCAGTAGTCTATATATCTCTAATATTTCATGCTCATCTTTGCTTTGGTTGTCTCCAATGATGATTACACTCAGTGTGCATTCTTGCCTAGTAGCAGATCACTGTTTTCCACACAGTTGGATTTCTCAGCTGTGATGATGGAATCAGCTCAATGTTTATAAGAAATGTTCCTTCACTTACTGTGGCTTCCTAGAAAAATGATGTCCCGAGTGTATGTACTGGAATGGCAAGGTTATTTGGATATATTTCTTGCGTGTGGACCTTGGATTCAGGAGGAAGAAAAATTGTATTTCAATATAGAGCCCCATCTTTGCATTTCAGGCAAAATGTTCTAATTTTATACCCAAAATAGTCACATACAATCAATGATATCTAGCTAAATAATCCTTTACAAAATCACTGCTGGTGTAGAGTTCATTTACTAACCTACAGTGGGAGTTCTGTTCCATAGTGTTTTTGATGATCTTGGTAGATCTACTTGCTTCCCAGCACGAAGAGAAGACACTAGCTGTGCTTCCATTTGCATGAACATATGGCCTTTTTTGGGAGGACGTTCCTTATTCCATCATCCTATCAGTGGATGTATTTCCACTGAGATGAGACATTCTGGTTAAGACAGAAGAGTAATCTGACAGCTTTGCTGTGGCTGACATAGCATAACACCCTGTAATTGCAGTTATAGTTTGATTTCTCTTCTCCTTCTAAATCTTCCAGGGTTTCTATGATTTTATTTCTGTGGCTGAAATAAAACAGAAACAATGACAAATCATACTAAACAAGGAAGCAAGGCTTTGGGTGTTTATTTCTGCAAGCACTGCAGTGAAAAAAACTTCTTGGATCTCTAGTGATAGGACATATTTATGGATATGAGTATACTCTTTCACTTGAAGACTTGAAACTACTAGTAATATCTTTATCCTCGTTTACCAGGATTAATTTCTTGTAACTTGTTTACTTATTTAATTTTGTTAAATTGATTCTAACCCTGTTTCCCCTGTCTGTGGGATTTTGACATTTAGCTCAAGTACATACAGGGAACTCATCTTGAACTTAGGTTATGTTTTGGCCACTGTCACTTCATAATAACTGCAAGATATATGTGTATACATAAGGACACTGATGTAAGATCTTTTCCAAAAGAATCTTCTACTGTGAACTAAGGCCCAAGAGTTAAACTTCTGGAGTCTGAAGACTTAAAATGTACACTATTAACATTAAATATATTTTTAATTTTTTGGTTTCCCTGAAGAATTAAGGTTTTTTCAAATGTTGCACTGATTAATGAAAAACAATTACTACATTTCCTGCATTTTTGTTTAGTTTCACCATATTTCTTAAGTGATGACAATATGTATGTCAAGTATTTCCAGGGTGGAGTAAGCCACTTTTCCTTTACCTAAGGCATTCAAAGAGGGCATGTGTGCAAAGGAGAGTGAGTTAATTTCCTAAGTCATTGATGACAGCATAACCACTGAGTAGCATAACAAAACAGAGCAACAAGTCAATTATATGTTGTCATCACTAATGTGTGAAAATGCCTTCTTAATTCTCCCTGCTCCACCAGGACCATGTTCTTATTTACAGCACAGAAGATTTACTCTATAATTCAATTTGTCACTTCAGGGAATTTGCTGGAAAAAAGTAAACAGACATTTGACATTGTCCAGATTGTGAAATAGACTTTTTTTTTTCATTTTACAGGGGCAAATCTTCTGTATGTACATTTTGAAACTAGAGTGG
>VZDJ01000346.1:445291-466669 GCA_008694505.1 Cyanoderma ruficeps
CAGACATGAATATAAGCCAATGTTGGATGATTTATTGTTTGTCTGTTTGCTTTGGTTTTTACTACTGTAATATTCAATAGTCTGAAAAGATACACTGTGGGATGCTGACTGTAAAATATGAAGAGAATATTTTGATTCAGGTTTTGTCACAGCTGTGTTGTATAGTGTATTTTATCATCTAGAGAAATTATGTTATGCTAAGGAGCTTTTCCAGAAGTTTCTTTCCCTTCATTTGTTATGTTAGTTTTTATGGAATGTTTTTAATAAATTAATATTGTATATTATTTCATCACTTTTATTTATATTTTAAGAGCTTCTATTTAAGATTACAAACAGCAATAAAATCATTGCTTACTGAAGCAAGCAGACTTTGAATCCAGCTATGAACATTAGAAGGATGTTACACACTGCACACTTTTAATAATGATCATTTAGAAGATAATTTTAGCATCCACACAAGGGAAAAATGGATTTTTGATGAGTTCTTATATGACCATATGTGGTATTAGTCAGTGTGAGGTATTGCTAGCGAGCTCATTGCTTTCAAAAATCAAAGTTAAATGGTTCATCTATCATCAGAATTTGTGTCTGGGCGACTTGTCTGAACATCAGTATGATTTATGGTTTGAATTGGAGGAGTCAACCATGCATGTTTCTTAGTTTATCGTTTTATGCTGTCTTCAATTAAATGTCTATAAACACAGTGATGGCTTTATGACATTGTCCATCAATAAAGACTATCAGATTTTGCATGAGAATATGTAATTTTCAGAAAAAATAATGACCTTTTGACTTCTACGTGCCCTGTTGTACACATGATATATATGGCATGTTTAGACTTCAGTTTTTATCCCAGATCCATTTGATTTTAATCTTGCAGACTAATTAAGACAGTGGCCATATTTTATTTAACATAATTCAGATAGACTACCATCTAGGATTTTATGATGAAAGTATCAAATAGTGATATATTCTGTAATAATAGTAAGATATAACAGGTGCACATCTCTAAAAGTATTTAGAAAATATATTATTTTAATTGTACTAAAACAAATTGAAAGTGATATCAGAACAGTTTATTGCATATTGATTCAGTATTTGATTATTTTACCATTTCAAGGTTGCTTTTTTTCCCCTAAGACGAAATAATGCATACATTAAAATTAAATTAAATCATTCTGCAAAACGGATGAATACTAAAAAAACATAGGTTCTCATTTTCTTCAGGGACATTGAATAATGATACTTTCACTCTTCATATTTATGAATTGCAGTATAGTACACACAGTGGCAGCATATGGAGGTTGAATCATTTTCTGCACAGCTGTGCCCCGATATTGCTGTCGACAACTATGTATAGTAAAAAAAAAGTAGTATTCCAATTCTTAAGGCTATTCTGAATATATTTTTATGTGTTTTTATTGAAAAGTGTATATTATGTGATTTTTTTTTCATATGCCATATAGGCTGAATGTGCATGAAGCACCATTTAGCTGAAATGTAGTTATCATATCTTCTAAGTAAAATTACATTGAAGAAGGAAATATTTCATATGTAAAATCCAGCTAACAGGAACATTCATGCTCCTATCATCCTTCATATTCCACCAGAGGAAATACATGAGACATGGGTGAATATGTGTCTGTTCAATGTTTCACCAACTCAGGTTGGTGAAAATCATAAACATAATGTATGCACATTCTGGCCTGCCTAATATTTTTCTGAGCTTTTGTGAAGATGCCTGCTGTAAATTTTTCTGTCCTATGAGGCCATGAGCTGAATTAATTTTGTGTTTGGTGCATTTTCCCAAGTTATAAGTTGGTAGACACCAGATGGTGCTAGGGAGACAAATGTCAAAAATCTATACAAACTTAAGTCAAACAGAAGCTAAAAATGTCTGGGGTTGTGCAGTTGAGTATGCGCCTGCTATTGGATAGGTGGATCTTTCTTTTGTCATAACAATTAATATCTTGGCAAGGGTATTTTTTCAGGCTGTTTCTCTCTCCTCAATGCAACTTGAATGATTCCATTTTCAATTTCCCATTATTCTTTAGCTGGGTAAGTAAAAATAGGAAGAAAAATAATAAATGTATCACTACAGTTCATTATTTGTTTCTATCACGTCTTTGAATTTGAAGCTCTACCTAGATGAGGTAGAATAAGCAAGTTGCTCTTGTGTAGGCTACATGGCATGTATAACAACAAATACATGTAGAAGTTGCTGTAAAAATTTTTTCAAAAGATTTCTATCAATGAATATATTACATTACTTGTATGACAGTAAAGTGTAATGAAAAAATTGATATATCTTTTGAGGAAAAACAAATAAAGAAGCAAAATCGCTGGATATCTAGCTTTTCATAAGACTACTTTGAGAATGCCGAATCTGCAGCATTTATATTCTGGAGTTTTGAGCACATTACATTGAGTCAGAAGAAATTTCTCAGTAGCTTGCACCATAGTAGTTGTGCATTATATGCAGTCCAATAGTAGGGTATCCTTATGTTAAGAAAAATATTTCATATCACTTCTTGTACAAATATAATCCCTCTGAAATAAACATAACCTGAAAGTGACAGAGGCTGATTGGACAAGCTTGGGGATTTTTTTCTAATTGCTATGCCACATCATCCAAGCTATTTGATTTCCTGTCTTTGTTGAGAATATGAATCTTTGCACACAGTGGCATATGCAGCCATTTGCACTAGAGGACTTTTTAGCCTGTAGTATATGATTGAGTTTGAAACTGGACTTGGCAGTTCTTGTAGACTCTTTGCAATTTGCGTTTGCTGAACCAGGTACAATTATAGCTTCATTTTGTAGTAAAATAAATATTTCTGGGTGAACATCTAAGGGAACTGTGTAAGAAAAATTGACTCAATCATTTTTATTGAGTTTCTTGATTTTTCCTCTGTGTGTATGTGTCTTCCCTGAAAACCTATGCATTCAGAGGAGAACATTTTTATGGAGACAAACTTTCATAAGATTAAGTCAGCTTTCTTGTATCTCTTTGTTAGTTTTCTTGATTGCTATCCAGGATCTTGTATGACTGGCAGAAAAACAGTTATCAGGAAAATTTATGATGTAGATGTTGGTTTCTAGTATAATCAAAATTATATTTATTGTATCTATCACCTACTTCCAGAACAGTAGTTTCTCTATATACGAAGAGAATCCAAGTATTGTGAGCTATTTTGGGATCCTCATATCATGGAGAGGATTAAGTAATACTGTACCATCTTCAACTTGGTTGCAGTACTTTCTTTCAGGCTAGACATCTAAATTTAATTACATTACTTGTGGAATGTCTGTCAGTGTTGGGAATGTCAGTTGGTAGCCATACATTCTGTACATTGGGGAGCTGATATCTCAGCATATGGGCTTAATTTAAACAGACACTCAAGTAACTGTGTTTTACATTTACAAACAGCCAGTACCTGAGAACAGTCTCCTGTACAGGGAATTCTTGTATAAGTGACAGGAAGCTGTAGGTACAAGTCATCCTTGTTTTGCTCTATTAAAAAGTCAGCACTTTATAATGGAAACCACATGGTGCTATAGTTGGTTTTGTTATTTTATGCAAAGAAAAGAGCTGCAATATGTGCTGACAAATGTGAACTCCTTCTGCTAGTTTATCTGACAATAAGAAGACCATACCTTTAAAAAAATGTAGTCACATAGAATAATTGAATGACAGTATTATAGGAAAATTCAACTTGGAAGGGACCTCAGAAGGTCTCTGGTCCAATCTGCTGCTCAGACTCAGTTATAACATCAGTGAGTTGTGCAGGGCTTTGCTCAGCCTCATGTAACCACTTCCAGCACTTGATCTCCTGATCCAGGTTCTCCATACTGAGGCTGCTTCATTCCAAGTAATGTTTGTTGTCTTTCTTGCTCTCACCACCCACTATTGCAAAAAGCCTGACTCCATCTTAAAAACTTTCTAGTTATTGAACCCCAAAACAGCTGTTGATCAGCATATGAAAGAGGGAAGATCCCAGTACAGAATCCTATTATACTAAACTCTTTACTCCAGTTAGAGGGTGACCCACTAACCACTACCCTAAAACCCGAAAATCCAAAAATCCAGCCAGCTTTATACTTTTATCTTGCTGTACATCTATCCTTGCCACAATTAATTCAGATATTGTGGGAGGCAGCATTGAAAGCTTTGCTAAACTTGATGCAAGTTACATCTTTGTTATTATACAAGGATTGCTTAAGGGAATTTCAAAAATTCTTTGCTGCGCATTTAATCACAACTATAAAAAGATAAACTACTTTTAAACAAATATTTAGACTTTGACAGTTCACAGATTGTTATTTAAAATGGACACTGAAGACTAATGTTGAATGTGGAAGACTTCTGAAGGAGACAAGCATTTAGGATAAATAACTGCAGGGAAAAGGCCTGGGTGTGTGAATAATATAAGCAATTTAAATACTTTTAGAATTTTTTGAATTCATGCTGGTGGGATTCATCTCTAAATTCACTTCTAAATTTGGGAGACTATCTGTAGTTATCAACACATGAAGAATGTATTTGTGCTTCTATGAAGAGACCAAATATTTAATGAAAATTAGACTGCTTTTTTCCTGGATTTTAAGTACACATTTTGGTCAACTGAATAGCTACAGGTTCAGAACATTTCAGTTCAGTTTACTGCCTAGGTGTCCAATGGACATGAAGCTTAGACATCTAATACACATCAGTAGTAATGTAAGAAGAATAAACTAAAATGCATATTGAAATGAATGCTAAAAACATTTCCCTAGGATCAAACTAAACAATTTAGGAATAATATTTTAGTTGTGGAGGGTGAAAAATATTTTTTATACTGACACTCTTGTCAACCTTAATGTATGCATTGTCAAACAAATAATGGACACTTTATTTTCTCTTCCTTATATTTCCTGTTGTTTGCTTCCTCATTTAGTGTAACAACTTTTGAGCTTTCCATTGGAATAAAGACTGCAATGTGCAACACACCAGTATGAGGGTGGATGATGCTTGTGGAAATGTTTCAACATTAATGAAATGCTAAATGTTATTGATTTGTTGTATTCTAAAATGATTTGGGAATTTTACCTACCAAAAAGATTTTATTAGAACCAAATAATTTTCACTATTAATCACACAATAATTAAAGATCCATATAACTGCTGGGCATGATTTTTAAGCTTATGATTCCAGTAAAAAATGGTGGTTCCCAAAGCCACATTAGAAAGATGAAGGATTGCATGAATCAAAGATTCATAAACCTAGTTATGGAGTGTCATCAGAAAATTAAGGACAGAATAAAAGATTATCTGTGATGGTTCAGAAAGAAAAGCAATGAAAGGAAGGGCAAACAGGACCATATCAGATTCATCATTTGTAGTTATGTGATGTGGGCTTATCTCTGCATCTGCTTACTGTAGAGTAAGCACTGCAGTTTTGCCTACCAAAATTAAAGAACAAAGGCTCATAATATTGGTGTAAAAGTACTTCAGTTTGGGTATGTGCTCACTAAAGGGTTATTCTCAGTTATGTAGATTTTTTTTATTTTTCTTGTTTGGTTTGGTTTGGTTTTTTGGTTTTTTTTTATTTAAACACTGTAGTACTGTAGTTAGTTGGAATCAAATGCCAATTGCTTTAGTGAAATAAATACTAGATCAAAACATGGAAAAGATAATAAAAACATATAGAATATATGTAGGGTTTTTTTCCTGAGCATTTTTTAATCACATGATTATGAGCAAATAATTTTTATTTTGCTCGCAACTGGATGAAGATTTTAAAATTTATTCTGGGTATTTGTACAAAATATTTGTATATTTATAAAGCTGTAGTATTTTAAAGATAACAAATCTTCTTTTATTTACGGTCACTTATTTTTTGAATCACAACAATACCTGAAAAACTGCAAATGTCCTAAAATAATTTTAATAGTTTTCCAAAGTTTATTTACTATTTTAGATCTGTATCATAAAGATGAGAGGCACTCTTTAAAAAAGCTTTTCCCATGGCTATACTAAACATTTGGAAAGCTAACACATGGCTTCATTTGACT
The DNA here is from genome assembly GCA_008694505.1 of Cyanoderma ruficeps. Taxonomy (NCBI): domain Eukaryota; kingdom Metazoa; phylum Chordata; class Aves; order Passeriformes; family Timaliidae; genus Cyanoderma; species Cyanoderma ruficeps. The sequence goes on from VZDJ01000346.1 coordinate 451,345, forward strand.
ACCTTTGATAGCTTATATTAAATTGAAAAAAAAGAAACCAAAATCCATGAAATTCCTGAATAACCCATCATGAAGTTCTGACACAAGTGAGTTAATTGATTAGCATTTATTATAAATATTTCATATTGCTGCTTATGCTATGTTTACAGGGATTTGATCTGTGCCTTGTGTTTTTATGTTATGGTTTGTCCCTTTTATATGATTTTCTTATCATATTAAATGTCACATTCCTTTACTGAGCTGTACTGTCTTTGTAATAGAAAAGTTTGAAGCTGCATCTTTAGGGTGAATGCTGAATCATTCTTCACGAGACAAATTATGGTATATTTAATAGCAATCAAATTTTTCTTATTTCTAAAGGGCTATACAAAGATAACATAATTTGCCTTGCAAAAGTAAGATATGAATAAAACCTGATGATGATTGATAATTAGGAGGTGAACTAAGAAAGTTTAAAGTACAAATTTGACAGAGGAGAACTGAAGTCATAAAAATATGTAACGCTATTAGCAAGAAAATTATGTCATGTAAAATGCATTTTGCTTAAAAGATGTTCTGCAACTGTGGTTTGTTGACTATGCACATATTAATTTATCCAAACCTCATTCTTCTTTTAATGTGGTCACACTTTCCAGCACAAACTTGCCCTCTAAGTTTCACTGGCTTTCTTTATTCCTTAATTCCAGTCAGGAGAATTTCTTATTTATCTGAGCATGTGATAGTTGTTAATCAGAGGGGAGTTGATCAGCATCTGTGAGTTTCCTAGATCCTTCAACTCTTTTTACCAAGGACTCTGTCTTTTCTGAGTTGTATACATTCACTGACAAATCTCTTCACTGGCCCTTGAGTTTCACAGAACTTGCACATTGAAGTCTTAATAGCTGCTTTGCATCTATTTTCAAAAGCCTTTAAAACACCACAGTCTACTGATAGAAGTTGTCAGATTTGTTTCAGTGGCATTTGGGCTAACTGGGCAAAGAGATGGAAAATCTATAATTAAAATTATACCTGAATGTGTGCTGCATAGTTTTGTAATAATGGCTACTTTATCTTTTTCCCTTTTCAAGAGAGAGAAGAGAGTGAAATATCATCTCTATTACCCAAAGACAGAATTAATCAATTAGTCATACACAAATATCTGTGAACAGATGGGATGCATCTGAGACTGTTAATGGAGCTGGCTGATATCATTGCAAGGCTGTTGTCTAACCTCTTCAAAAGGTCATGAATTTTAGAGGAGGTTCCCAGTGACTGGGAAAAAAAAAAAGGTCAGAATTACAATGAAACATAGAAAGAGGAAGATCCAGGGGACTATGAGCTGATCTCCCTCACCTCAGTGACTGGATAGGTGACAGAATAGATCCTCTTAGAAATCATTTTCAGAGGTATGAAGGACAAAAAGGTATTTGGGACGAAGCAACATAGATTTAGCATGCACAAACCATGCCAGACCAACTTTCTACAATGAGATGAGAGGAGATGAGATGAGATGAGATGAATGCAGTGGACAAAGGGAGGGTCAGTGGGTGGTGTATGCCTTGATTTTAACACGGCCTTTTACACATTATTATAAAGTCTCATTATCGTGAAACTGGTCGCATACGTGCTGGATAAATGGATAATGAGGTAGATGGAAAATGGATTGGACTGCTAAGACAAAAGAACTGTGATAAGTGGTGCAAAGTTTATCTGGTGGTCAAGTAGCAAGTGTCATCCTTCAGGGATTGGTACTGGGACTGTTCAACATCTGTCTGCATTAATGGCCTGCATGGCTATTTATAATTTATTTTATTCTTAGCAAATTTGTTCATGGTACCAAACAGGGAGAAGTGGTTGATACACTGGAGGACTGTTGTACAGAAGGGCCTAGTGAGGCTGGAGAAATGCATTAACAGGAACGTCATGAAGTTCAACAGAAGCAAGTGCAAAGTCCTGTGCCAGGGGAGGAGTAACCTTATGAAGCAGTAGAGGCTGGTGGCACTCAGCTGGCTGAAGACAAGAGCTTTGAAAAGCTTGTGGACATCAAGCTGAATGTGATTCAGTAACAAGGTCAGCTGCATTCTGAGCTCTATTACTAGGAATGCTGTCAGCAGCTTCAGGGGCATCATCCTTCCACCCTTGTTTGGCACTTCTGAGAGTGCATTTGAGGTCCTGTGTCTGGCTTGGCTCCCTGTTTCCAGAAAGACATTAGCATACTCAAGTGAGTAGGAGGTGAGCAAGATGGCCAAGGACCTGGAAGACATAATGGATGAGGACAGACTGAGGAAATGAGGTTTGTTTAGCTATGACAAGAGAAGTCTCAAGAGAGTCTTTGCTTCTGTCTGCAACTACCAGAATGGATGGAGCCAGACTCTTGCCAGAAGTGTGTGGCTATGGGATGTGAGGCAATAGACACAAACTGGAACATGGGAAGCGACCACTAGATATAGGGAAAAGCTGGTTCTACCATTATGTTTTTCAAGTCCTGAAACTGGTTGCCCTTAGAGTTTGTGTCATGTCCATCCTCAGAGGTGTCTGCGACTTGACTGGACACAGCTGTCTGCAACCTGCTGTAGTTAGAACTTCTTTGAGAACAGGGTCATATGTCCCAACCTAAAGTATTTCATCATTCCATGAAATTGTGAACTTGGCTCTGTTTACTAACACTTTTTATTATAGGAATTCTTTAAACAAAAAATTTAACAAGACAAGTAATTAAGTCTGGAAACTGGAGCTGTCAAGGTAATCAAGATATCATACACCAAAGGATGCACCAGCTTGCCAACTTTGTAGAGCTGTGAAAACTGAACAGACTGTAACAGCAAAAGATGTTTGCACTAGTAGGTAGTGGGAAACTATGATTTATGCCAATTACATTCAAACTGAGATGAACATTTCTTCCAAAATAGGCATGTTCCATTAGTTAAATTTCTTTGCCCCTATCTAACATCCACTTCTTTGCCTTTGAAAGTACTTCATCCTTTGGCTTTAGCTAGAGTCACTATGTTCCAGTCATTTATCCAGAGCTCTACATGCCAGTTCAAAGGCACGCACCAGTCAATATGTTGAAAGCGTCATCATAATTCTGTATGCATCCTCATTCCATCTTACCTGTCTGCACATTCTCTCAGCCACAGAAAAGAGTAGGCATACTATTTATAGACAGTAAAGCATTATCAGTTAAAGAGTACTGAAAGGAGAAACACGTCTTTCCCTTTCCTTGACCTCTACCATGCCATATTTTTCTGTCTGTAGAAAAGGAGATAAGGTTGGCTAGTTCTGCACATCCTGACTCCAAACACCACATTTACCATGCACACCTCATATGGTGAATTATTATTTAACCATACTAATGGCAATATACCAGGCATCCACTGTCAGCTCTTCCTCCATATCCATTTGCTGCTTCCCCATAAAGCTTCTGTTCTAGTAGAAGATGGGGCAACAGCAATTATTTATTTTTCTCTCCTAACAACAAAAACCTGTTCACCCGGCTGCTCACTCTGTTCCAGTGAGATCAGGCCCTTGCCACATCACTTTCCAAGAATAAAGTTTACCCTATAGATCCTGAAAGACTGGCTACATATTTATAAACTCAGTTATTCCTTCCATCAACATGATATAAGTGTCACACTTCACAGATTGTAAGTAAAAGAGACAATCCATGGACACTGCCCAACCAGAACCAACCCCTTCACCGGGATGAATGATGTAGACATTCACCATAATCTAAAGTTATAGTTAGCTCTACTTTGAGGAGGCAGTTGGCCAAATCTTTTCAGAAGTCTCTTTTTTTTTCTATAAACTGATCATTCTTCACTTGTATTGAACTACCCCTAATTGCAGTGCCTTGAGTGTTCTCCAGCACTACCTGTCTTCAATGCCAGTGGTTTCTTGCTCTGCCTCCTGAATCTGCCAGTGTGAATGGTTGGTGACCTTTTGCTTTAGCTTTAAAGACTCTTTGGGAACTTAGTCTTCAACCAGCTTTTCCTCCAAGAGTTTTTCATACTTCTATACAAAGAGGAGTTCCTCCTATTCATTAGCTGCAGACTATGCCTCAGGCTCAGCTATGTGTTTTGAAGGGTAGAGTACGCCATAAAGACTGTCTTGGCAATCTTTAAGACATAATGGCAGTGCAGGCAACATCACCAGATTTTTAAGATGTCAAAACCAAATTTTATTGCAAAGTGAATCTCGCAGTTAGTGCAGCTCCAAGACTACTCTAAAGAAGCAGCCAAAACATACGAGAAGCCAATAGAAATTGTCTCTTATAAAGAGTAGAGGAAAGGTAAGAAAGACAATGGTTGGAATTTACAGTATCTTGAGACATTTGAAATTTGATTGGTCATGGTGCATTTAGGGTTTCTTCTTGAAACACGGCTTGAGAAGACAGTAATGTGTGTAGAAAGGGGTGTAGACTGCCTGAGTTTCCATAACCTTTCTCTACAGCACTCCTTTAATCATGAGATAGCTTACTCCACACTGAGACTACATAGCATTACAGACATTGAAATGGCACTGTCTAAAATATTCCAGGTTACTGCAGAGAATGTCTGAGCATAAAATATGAGTACTTCCCCCTCCTTTGCCATTGCGTCACTGCATTACCTTAAAAACATCTGTTTATTTCTCATCTGGAAAATGGGCAATAATAAAACTGATGTACCTTACCTGGTAACTGTTAAGATTAAGTAGCTAATGCTGTGGACCTCATTTTTTCAGAGGTTTCCTATGATCCAAAATAAAGGCATATAGAAACAAAGGAAGAAATTGCATGTTTAAGCCAGACAGTTTCCTTGTTCAGAGAAACAGAAAGGATAGGCATAGATTTTCTGAAAATTTCAGTTTCCTTTTCTTTTGCCAGTTACATCTACATTTGGAAGACTAATGCTCTAATAATACTTGCTACTCATTTGGAAATTCAGATGAGACATTTGGGTTTCCTAAGTAGTTTTGCATTAGACTTAAGCTATCTCATAAATAAATGATGACTTAAAAAAATCTGTCTACATTTCATCTTATTATAGAAAGAAGGTCTATTACAGAAGGAAAAACCCCAGGGTGTTACTGTATTGGTCCTTCAATATGTATGTGATATTATCCTGTGCTTTAACCACACCAGTCTTTAACAAATCAATTGATTGTACTGTGCTTTGGCCTCAGAAACACTACATTGTATATACTTCACTAATTTTCAACTTTGAGTATCTGCGTAGATAAGAATATATATAGATATATAAATATTTTATTATATATACAGATGTATGTGTATACCTTGTATGTAAATATGTACATGTACAATATATCTATAAATACATATGTATAAAAATTTTATTTTGTGAATTATTACATTTCTAAAATAATAGGTGTTTTCTGAACAACTTTATCTGAGCCTGTCTGAGATCCTATATTCTTCATCAGTGGCAGATTATACTGCACTGACTTTGCACCTTCATCAGCCAGATTGCATCTATCTCCACTCTGACTGAGTTATCAGTGTAGGCATATTGATAGTCTTAATTTCCTACCTGTAAAACAAAAGACTAGTTGAGCAGATAAACATATCAAAGACTATGAGCCATACACTAAAGTTCATAATAAGACTAGGTATTCATGTCACTAAACCCAAGGGAATCACAAAGCTATGATGATTTTATCCTGTTTTCTAAAAATTTCCAACACTTATTAAACATCTTGGAGAGTCTGATTCAGCAAAGCAATTAAGCATGAACTTAACTTGGAGTCAATATACTTAACCACTTGCCTATAACTAATTATGTGCTTAAATGATTTGGTGAATTTGTAATTTAATATAAATGCATATGAAGCATGAGGTTTTGGCTTTTTCTTTTCAAAATACAACTTAAAGAAGAGATTGTTTGACTTCTTCATTTCTAATTGTTTCTTCACATTAAGATTTTGCAACTGAAATCTAACAACCTAATGCAAAAACCAATTTTTTTCTCATTTAAAAATCCTATGATTTCTATGAAATATTTTTCACATCCTTTCCTGAATTGTCCTACATCTCATATACAGTTTACTTATATTTGTATTTTCTTAAGTGAAAAATCTTCTTGTAATATATTTTCTTTTCTAGATAACCCTTCGCTTGTTATTCCCTTGTAAACTCTCTCTTAATTGCTCTGAAAAAACTAATTCTAATAGATGCAATATGCTCATTTCAGTGTTTTCCTGTTATTCATTTAAGAGCCACTCATTATCCAGAAGAAAAACTCCCAATATGGTTCCTAAAAAAGTTTGTTGTGGGATTAAATGAATGGTAAAGTTATGAAAATTGCAATGTTTGCATTTTTTCCAGCTGTACAAAAGTAAACATTTAGAAAAACAGTCAACAGAAAAAAAAATTCCATGAGGAATAGGATGGCTTTTCAGACTCACTGAATACAGGAGTAGTGCAGTGGGGAATCCACGGTAGTTACGTTACTAAAATCAAACAATATTTTAAAAAGTTAAGTTTTTGTAGGGAAGTGTGTTCCTCAAATGTGTGTGGTTTTAATCACACAGACTCATCCTAAAACACTGATAAATATATCTCATGCTTTACAACTTTTTCCAGGTCCTGCTTTATGATTTTTCCTTTTTTTTTTCTCACTATTTACTGCAATCAAGTGCTTTTCCTGTAATTGCTCCCATAATTTTTCCCGGAGTTGAGTCTGCAAGATGTTGCAGTAATCATTTAATCAGTAACAACACATTTTTTTTATTCCTACTACATGATTAAATTAGTATAGTTTACATGTGTTACATTTAGAGAAATCACTGACTCATCAAACCAAAATAAATATTGTAGTCTAATTAAATCTCTCCTGATTTTATAGAATATAAAAATTCTCAAAATAAGATCAGGATTTTCCATGTTAATTATAAATAAGCAACTGTTTCTAACAATTAAATAATAGCTAAACTTAACTCACAGAGAAAAAAAAATGAAGTTACACAAAATATCACTAATACTGTTTACAGTGATAAGTTAATTTGCCTGGTTCTGGAACAATTAAGTTTGCTCTCGTTGTCTTATGATATAGCTCTGATCTCTTAGCAAAAGCTTACCAAGACCTAAAAACAGCCCAAGATCTTTTTCAAACATCAACATGAGATATTTTAAAAATTGTGTAAACAATAAATCATGAATGAAAAATTTCTGAAAAATGTAAATATATTCATTTGCAAATTTTATTATTTGTCACATTTCTTCTATGCATATTTTTTCACCATTTGGTGACTTTTTGCCTCTTGCTACCATTGATTCAGTTTCTTCCAATAGTATTAAAAAAACCCAAAACAACAGTCTTGAAGATAATGTTCCATGCTGTTAGTTTCTATCACAGGAAAGATTTTAAACTACGAAGTTGTCAACTATAGGCTCCTTGAACTTTCCTGAAAAGTTTCCCTCTAACTGGAAAAACATCAAATTTCCCATACTTGGAATGACTGGGTTTTTTTTTTTACCACAACTCACGAAACAGGACTTGTTTGAACCATTTTCAGACAAAACAGAGGTTCAAACAGATGGATCAAAAAACCTGTATGACTTCTGGTATATGTTGTAGTTCAATCCAGTAAGGACTCCATGCTGACAGAGTTTTAAGGAATAGTTTAATGTATTGTGTCTTCATGTCTTGGAAAACACAAGTTGAATAACCAGGTGGAGCTATTTTCCAAGTGAAAGATCAGCCATAATTTCTTGGACATAAGGAAACAGCCTTTTCAGTTAGGACAACTGTAGCAGTTCTAAAAACATAGTCTTTACTTCCATCTTTTAAACATATATACTTTTGACTATGATTACATAGTCACTTATTAGCTTATGTGTTGACTTGATCTTGGCAAGCAACCAGCTGCCCACCCAACTGCTCTGCCACCCCCTCTCCTCAAGAGGGGAGGGTGAGAAAATAAAATGAAGAAAAATCTAAGGGGGAAAGATAAAGTCAGGGAAATCAGTTATCAACATCACAGGCGAAATACACTAGGCATGAAGAAAATTAACTTAGTCTGTTGCTAATTAAAGCAGATTTGGACAGTGAGTAACAAAAGAAAAAGATGAATAATAAAACTTCCTCTGACCCTTTTTCCCAAGTTCAATTCCAATCCTTCACCCTGCCCCTCCAGCACCTCTTCCTCCTCATCATCTGCCTCTATCCACATACCCAGAGCATCACAGGGTGTGGGGAAGGGGTATTACAACCTGTCCATAACAGCTCCACTCTGCTTTTCCTTGCTCCTGCTTTTCCTCCTCTCCCCAGGCTGCAGCCCTGCATGAACCACTCCAGTGTGAGTCCTCTCCACCAGGTTGCAGTCCTTCAAGAAAAAATCTGCTCTACTGCAGGTTGTCCACAGGCTGCAGTGTGGATATCCACTCTGGTGTGGTCCTCTCAAACTGCAGGGTTCTCCACTGTGGTCTTGTTAATGAAGGTAAATCTCTGCTCCAGCTCCTGGAGCACATCTCTTTTGCCCTCATCCTTCTCTGACTTGGGTGATCATGCTGTTTTTTCTCACAGTGTCAGGGGTGTTTCTTTGTGTGTTTGTTTATTTGTTTGTTTTTCCTCCTCTTTTGCTTGTCCAGTATATTTCCCTTCCTAACATATGTTTTCTCAGAGGCACCACCAGCCGTTCTGATGGGCTCAGCTGTGCCCTGGGGTGGATTCATTAGGACTGTCTGGAACTGGCTGTATCCCACATGGAACAGCCCTGGCCTCCCCTCACAGAGGCCTCTCTGCCAAGACTCTGCCGTGGAAACCCAATGCATCTCAAAGGTTCTAGAAATTGAACTGCCATAACTCTTCAAAAATTTTCCTGTTAATTTTGATCCAACTGAAAATTCTATGCATCACTTTTACCACGTTATATGAAAAAACTTTCAAGACATAAAATTTGTAGGATTTATTTGTCTTGATCACAATGAAGAGTTGCTGTTTAGTCTTTGTACTACTAATATTGTCTGTGATTATTGTCATCCAGACATAGACATAGTTCTCATCTTGTTTGAATAATTTCATGTAAACTATTTAAATTGCTCTTTAAAAAATCCCCCACAGACAGATTTTTTTTTAATAGGACCATAATTTGTTAATAAATCTAAATGTTAGAAGTACTGAGCAATCAGTACTTTGTTTAGTCAGAGTGGTAATTACCAAACTCCAAGCGATGAGGGTCACTTGGTTTAGTCCTTGGTTTTTTCAGCCTGGAGAAGAGGAGAGTGAGGGGAGACCTCATTGTGGTCTTCAACATCCTCACCAGGAGGAGAGGGACCAGTACTGACTTCTTCATGACCAGTGAAAGGATTCAAAGAAATGGCATAAAGCTGAGTCAGGGGAGGTTTGGGCTGGATTTCAGAAGGCTTTTCCTGCAGAGGGTTGTTGGGTGTGGAGCAGGCTCCCCTAGGGAAGTGGTCACAGCACCAAATCTGACAGAGCTCATGAAGTGTTTGGACAGTGCTGTCAGGCACACGGTGTCACTCTTGGGTTGTTCTGTGCAGGGGCAGGAGTTGGACTTGATAATCCTGATAGATCTGTTCCAACTCAGCATATTCTGTGACCCTGCAAATCTTAAGCCATTTCAACAGAATATTTACCTTTAAACCACCAGTTTTTAAACTTTGCTTGTTTGGAAATACGAATGAATTTGGTTTACTGTACCAGAAGTCCTACTCAAGAACTTTTTCATTGGTCTTCAGAACTTTGAAATAGCTTTGCTAGGATTTTTTCTGTTCCTAGCTCAGTGAGTTGGACATTGTTTCTAGTCATGTATCAATACCTGACTCTTTAACTCGCATGCACTCAAGCAGTAGGCCCAAAAATCAGCATGTGTGAAGTCCTAAGAGTCCCTTCTTCCTCCTCCTTGAGCAGTGGCAGCCTCAGAAAAAGTATTTATAAAGAAGATAGGTAACACGGCCAATATTCATGATTTATGTTAAACATTACCTTATGATATATAAATATGTAAAATGTCAATTTATGACATGCATTATAGCAAGCAGAAAAGCAAACAAACAATATATATTTCAATTCTTATTTGGTAATACATAATGATAAATAAAGGTGATATAAGATTCATTTTCTGAGACTAACTCCCAACTATAATCATGCTCATAATATTAGACCTGCATCTATCTGTGTTGGCTGAGACATTGTTCTATCTGCTGCACCAACACCAATGTGTATTTCTGTTTGCCCATTGAAAAGCTTGGCAGACCTGTCAAGCACTCAAACCTGTGACCTGACAATATTAAATTTATTTCCTTAGTTCAAATTTATTATCTTAGTTCATCCTGGGTGTAATTTTACACGGCGAGAGCTTTCCCATAATATTATATGACATAATATGAGGTATCGTGCCAGCAAACATTCATCAGTATTTCTGTGCCTCTGTATAGCAAACACGCCCATAGTGAATCAAGTTCATTATCTGTGTTAACAACTGCAGAATTGCCAGTATGTCCATTAATTCATAATTGCTGTTTTATACCGGGTTCCATTTTAAAAAGTTTAAACTCCAGCAAAAAGTTGTGTTTAAGTGAGTAAGAAAAATAGCTTGCATAGGTCAAAATCTTCTCTGAATTTTCAATCTTCTTTTGCTGGTGAGGCATGTCTGAAATGCTGAACACAATCTTGATTTATGTTAAATAGACAACAAAAGATTTGAAATTCAGAACAAATTTAGTGAAAAGCTTCTCAAATCTGTAGGGAACTAGAGATTCTTTGTTAAGAGAAGAGCAGAGGTGATTTTGTTGTCTATTGAAATCTGTAGTGGAAGGAAAGAATGATTTGAAAAGGAAATAAAGTTACTGTCATTTTAGCTAAGGGTGTAAAAAATCTAATAGATATCAACTACACACGAATAAGTTTATACTGACTCACACAAGTGTGCTCCAGGCATAGCAAAGAAATATATTTATCATTTCTTCTGCTTGCAGCCTTTCCAAAGGCTTTATCTTTCTCTCATTAATCTCTTCAAAGCTGGTCTTCAGAATTTTGTCTACATAGCTTTTATAATTTCTGACTGTTATTTTGTTTTTTCCTGTTTTGCCATGGTTTGCCTCATCTCTGCTTTGTATTTTTTATGGAATGACTATGCACTGCTTAGCATTGCCTGAGATTTGGGTGAAAATTTTATACACAAGCAATGATATTCTGTAGAAAGTTGTACTATTATAGTCTAGTGTAAAACTTTCTTATATATGCATGAAAATGTATATAAACTGCATGGCTGCCTCTGGGCTTACCTATGAATATATGTGAATTCCTTTATCTTCTATCAAATTTTAATATAGCCCATTTTTTTTGTTTTTACTTTTCATCTCCATGAGGTAATAATAATTATAGTAATAGTCACATAACATCAAGACTTCTTTTTAACTGTCCATGTTTTTGGCAAACTCAGTGTATCTCTTAGATTTAAATATGATGTATACAAGGCTAATTTCCTAAATCAATTTACATGATAATGCTGTATTTGTTTCTTGTCAAATAATTAAAATTTTTAGTATGCCTGTGAAATTATGTACTTGTTTACATCAAGATTATTCTGATAAAAAAGGATGTGAAAGAGGAAGGGGGTGGGTTTTTTGTTTTTCTCAGACAGGGAAACTGTGGCAAAACTATTGGTTTTGTTTGCTTCCAAATTGTGTTACAGTGGAAGCCTGTACTGGGTTCCAGGTCACACTGGTCATTTTATGGGTGCTTCCAGCTTGAGGTAGAGTTGATATTTAAAGGAGCTCTGGACAAAGAAAAAATCCTAGGCAGATTAAGAAGCTAAGAGTCTTGTTTTAAAAAGCTTTTTATGTTTTATTCCAGTTTAAACTAATGAGGTTGATTACAATCTTAAATCAGTCACGATTTGATATTTTATATTTTGCTTAAATATATAATTGAAATAAAATTATTTCTGAACTTCCTGATGATGAACTACTATAAGATAAGTAAATCCTTGTACACATATAATTAGATTATAAATTTTGGGCTTGGTATCTGTGCATCTGTACAGCAAATGCAATACAGTTGTATAATAGAATCATAATCCTGAATGAGGTACTATTGTAATATATATTTATATTAGAAGGCTGATCTAAGTTTTCCTTTACTTATATGAATATATTTTATGGTTTCCTAATATACGTCTACTACTTAAATACTAAAACTCTGTACAACCTGACAATTTTCACAAGATTTTCACATTGATGAAAGAACCCTTATTATTTCTCAACATTTCAATACAACTTGGTCTAAAGGTAATACCTCCCACTTTCACAACACATAAACGAGGGCCAAAAAATAATTAAAGAACTTCATTCTAGAAGTATGACTATTATGACTTCATTCTAGAGCATGCAACCATTGACAAAACCCCCAAAAATCCATAATGTATTTAATTTTGGCATGTAATTATCACCACAATATAAATAGAAACACATGCAAATATATATAATTATGGATATGTATACACTAAAGATTTAAATTTTTTTTGAAAAATATTTATATGTATATAAAATTTTAATTGGCTTTTTGGAAGGACCATTTGATTTGTAGAACATAAAATCACAGAATGGTTTTGGTTGGAAAAGACTTTTAGAGGCATCTAATTCCAGCTCTCTTGCCATGGTCAGGTATACCTTCCACTAGACGAGGTTGATCAGAGACCCTTCCAGCCTGGCCTTGAACATTTCCAGGGATGGGGTATCCACAGCTTCTCTGGGCAACCTGTTCCAGTGCCTTTCCAGCCTCAAAGGAAAGCATTTCTTCCTCATATGGAACCTAAAGCTACCCTCTTTCAACATAAGGCCACTCCTCCTTATCATATAACTCACTACATGCCTGGCAAAAAGTCCCTCTCCAGCTGTCCTGAAGGCCTGTTTTGTACTGGGAGGCCATTGAGAGGTTTTCCAGAGCCTTTTCTTCTCCAGGCTGAACAGCTGCAGCTCTCTCAGTCTGTCTCCTTAGGAGAGGCTCCAGCTCTCTGATCATCTTCGTGGCCTTTCTGTACACTTGTTGCAGAAGGTCCACGTCCATCTTATTTCAGGGGCCCAGAACTGGGTTGCAGTCTGTTGGGTCTCATGAGAACAGAGAGGCAGAATCCCCTCCCTCGACCTTCCAGCCATGCTTTTTTGATGCAGCCCAGGATATGGCTGTCTTTCTGGGCTGCAAACACACATTGCTCTAATACACTCTTTTAATCCACTTACAAAAAAATTTCTTCTGCTTCCACCATTATCTACCTCCTTTCCATTATTTCAATCAAAAAGTTCTCAAGGACAATTGAACAATATATTTAGTAATCCTGTAGCTCATCTTTGAAAATAAGAGTCAAGTTATTTAGCTGAAGATCTTATAGACGTGTGCCTCAGAAGATAGGTGTGTAGCTTACTTCTTTGTATGAGAGCAAAGGGTAAAATCATGCTATTAACTAAAATGTTATTTTTTGTTCTAAATTATTTTAGTATTTATATTTTAAGCTATTTGATACATTACTTCATCACTTTTGACTTTTCTAGTAGAGTTGTTCATCATGTGCAATTGTCCTACATTTTAGAACAAAACTATCAAATTAGAAAATGAAAGCAACTTCTCCAGTATCTCATATGTGCTTGAGATCACTTCCAATCTTCTGTCTGCCTGGATGTAATTTTGGCTGTTGCAAAAATGTACCTTTTTCAAAAGCAGCCACACTACTAAATCAGCCATTCTAATAATCATACTGTTGTGTTTACAGCTCTACTATTTTAAAGCCAATTCTGAACTTATGGACAATTACTTTTTAGCTACTTTTATGCTACTGACTAGTACTGAGACAAGAGTAGTTATCTACAGAATCTCTTGAAAAATGATGACAAAGCCTGTTGCTTCCTTATTTTAAAAAAGTTCAAATTCCCTTTTATGTTTGTAACTATTTATATAGATATTAAAATATTTGTTCAATATATTTATTATTATGTAATCATAAGAAGCTTATTTTTAGCATGTTATAGAATGTACAACATGAGTTATTTTTCAAATTTTTTTCATGGGTTGTCATTAGTAATACTTTTTTTTGTGCTGGTTCTGGCTTTTGCATGATTTTGCTTTGGATCGGTATGAGGTTAACTAAGATAGACTTAGCCTACTTATAACATTTCCTTCTTAAAATATTGGAAAACTCTTTTTTTTTTTCCCCCTAGTCTTCTGGAAGCTTCCTTAGAATTTTGAGATTGATATGTGATAATGATTAATTGGTAATTGAGATTAATTATTCAGAAGAATCCTCAAAAAAAAAAAAATTTCCAAAACTTTCCTTAAGTAAAAGCTGCCCAATCCTGATAATTACTAAAATTTAAATTTAACAACTGTCATCTAACATAGTTGTAACAGATGGAACAGAAAGAATTTTCTTGGCACACTAAATTAGAGTTATGTAACTTTGCTTCCAACAATAGTAACATGTAGAAAGTGTAGGCCTCATATCTTATCCAGACTGTTCTCTCTCTTTATTATTTTTTATTAAAAAATTTCCTATGTGGCATGTTAACATTTGTTTCATCCCGGAATACTAGAATATTTTGTAGTATTGTCAGAAAGAGGGAGGTAAGCATTGAAATTTTTTTTTTTTCCTTTGATGTGTTTTGGTTGTAGGTGTAAAAGCGTTGCCAGCAGGGAGGCCACAGGGATTGTCCAATATTGGATTGGCTGATTCCAGCCAGCCCCTACAGACCCACCACCACGCACCACTAAGCCCATCAGGCAAGCTGTTAGAGCTTCTGCTAAAAGATATCTAAGAAAGGACAGAACCATTGCACTGTTGGAGAGGTGAGGTGGAGGGACTGGGGAAGCAAGAAATTATAGAGCAGATACCAATGTTGGTGTCCTGGGGTGACTTTATGATGCTTGTTTGTTCTGTTTATGCTGGATATTAAGTTCTACACCTTTAAGACTGGTTCTGACAGCAAAGAGGGGAAAAGGAGAAGAGCCCAGTTCATTTTCAGAAACTGCACTCACTCCTCTGCATTCTGCTCCTGGACTGTGTTGTCGGCAGCATGGACAGTGGGAGAGAGATCTCCTTTGCTTTTTGGTTAGTTTTTAGCTAGATGAGGAAGAGAAGTTCCCTGGACCGTTTTTTCCCTTTTTCTTGGAATTTTTTATACCAGTTCTGGACTGCAAACCCAGAAAACACCCAGTGCTCATGCCTGCGGCCCACCAGGGCCCAGAACAGCATTTTTCAGTGCCGGAGGGACTGATGAGAGACTGAGCTAGCTGAGCTACTCTCCATGGCAAGGACTTTCTCAATTTTGCCATCTCTCTTCAGAACAGTGAGAGGTTTTGCTGTTTAACGTTATTCTTTCTTCTTTTTTTTTTTT
>VZDJ01000346.1:466718-511718 GCA_008694505.1 Cyanoderma ruficeps
AAGGAAGGAAGGAAGGAGAAGAGAGGAATTGGAAGTGCTTCAGGTGCTAGAGAAGCTATTTACTGCAACTTGTGGAGGACCCCATGCTGAAGAAGATGGATATTTCCTGAAGGATCTTTGGCCCCTGGGCAGCCCTCACTGCAGCAGATTTTTTTCCTAAAGGGCTACAGTCTGTGGAGAGAACTCACACCAGAGTGAGGCAAAAGTGTGAGGAGGGATGATCAGTAGACAGAAGTCATTAGGTACTGACTGTAACTCTCTAACTCCCACTGCTATTATACTTCTTGCTGGGAGCATCCTGGAGTTAGCAATGAAGGAACAAATTGAGCTTGGAGGCAGAGAGATGTTGTTTTCATGTTTGTCTTGTTTGTCATTATGGATATATATTCTAATTATCTATTAATAATTTTCCCTAAATTGAGTCTATTTTGTCTGAGACAGTAGTTGGTAAGTTATCTCTGTCTTTTTCTTTTAAATATTTCTAATTTAATTTCCTTTTTCTATTTTCTTCTCTGTCCTGTTGAGAGGGAGAGTGAGTGAGCAGCTGGGTGGGAGTTCAGCTGTTTCTCGAGATAAGTCCACCACAGTGATGTCATCTCAGGAAAATATATATATGTTATTTTTATGGCTGCATATACTTAATACATTCCAATATATACTGTATATAAAAAAATTACTAAATTGTAAGTAAATTTGGGTAAAATGTGTTATGTATTTAAAATTTCAATTATATGGAGTTTGTATTCTACTCTAAAACCTATGCATGCTGGTTGCATAGATTTCAAGGTCTTGATTGAAGTAATAGCAGCATATGCTTTTTGTTTTCCAATATCAGTGGAAAAAAAATAAATGTATTAAGTTTAAAGGTTGAATTATTAAAACACAATTTTCAGAGAAAAGAAGAAAACTCTAAAGTGCTTAAAGGTCGAGTTGCGAATACATTCTGAATACTGTGAAATGCTAAAAGTATGTAGACTCCTGCAAATATAGTAGTGACTTTGAAGGGGAAAAAGTGCTATTTTTAATTCATGATATCATAAACCTTGATCTTTGTCGTGTCAACTGAGTACTGAATGTGTTTTCAAGTTGTCCTTCGTGAAGTTAGCACACAGTCAATTTGCCAGGCAAGAGTGAGTATTTCAGATAAAACTGGCTGAAATTTGTCTACAGTTTGTAGAAGGAATACCTTCTATATTTAGAACTTTTCAATACAGGCAAAAAGGAGAAGTAGTGGGTATTTTTCAATTACTAGTTTACATATTCCTTACATTAGGAAATCACTGTGCAAGTCATAGCATGACTCCTTGATGTTGCAGACATGTCTTAAAATACAGCTTAGAAACTAAGCAAACTTCATCTTTAGAGTACATGGATTATTTTTCCCGCTACTCCCACACTTAATTAGAAATTTGTTTAGGATTTTCATTAACATTAAAATAAAGGTTTCTGTGATTCAATAACATTTTTACGAAAATAATGTTCTGAGATACTGGAATCTTCAGATACATTACATACAACTCCACTCCTTTTTGTTAATTTAAAACACAGTAAGGAGTCTGTATTACTCTACTACAGTAAAAGCAAAAATAGAAACTATAGTCATGCAGTTGAGTAAAAAAATTAGCCTATTTTAACTAGTCTTAAAGAATACTTTTCCTACATTTTTCATTTTAAATGTGAGCTACAGCTACAAAATGTAAAATTCTGAGTAGCTAATAGACTGTATGCCAATAGCCCAATTTAAAGACATGAGAAATCACAATCAGATAATAAATAAATAAACAGGACTATGATGTTTATCTTCCAAATAAAACATAGATTACTATGTGTATGATATAAATTTCAAATATTTATTCTTTATGAAGACAAAGTGTAGAATGTGAACTATATAAAAAATGTAAACAAAATAATGGAATTAAATGAAAATAAAATATCAATAGGAATTTAAAACTAGGACTATAAAAATTACAATGGACATAAGACTTAGAAATAAAAATATAAATTTTACAGTTAAAAATTATTTAGATTTAGAGTGGGATGAAGCTATCAGAACTGAAATTCTGAACTGAAATTGAAAATTATAAAAAACTTAGAATTTAAACTGCTAATGAACCTGGGAACTTAACCTAACAGTTTGGGTGCAACTCAAATTTATCACTATATGAAATAAAAGTTTTAATAAGAAAATGACAAAGACATAGCAGAACCAGACATTACATTACATGCTGAGCAATTTAATAATATACAGTAAATGAATTAGTTATAAAATTGTTCCATAAGACTCTATGACTTGACAAAAATGTGGAACCTTGAAAGAAAGGTGAATCATGTTCACAGACACAGAATGCATCATGGCTGTAAAGGTTTCTGTTTAAAAGACGAGGAAGGATCTGAACAATGCAAATGAAAGAGAAGGGGCAGAAAATAATGAAGAAGCCAATGACATTTGCAAGCTTGAACAGTTGTAAGGGCCAAGTGTCTCCTGCAGTCTGAAGGAATGAGCAGGAAAGAAGTTTCTCAGGTGTATGTGTGTGTGCATGCAGGTATAAATATATATAAATTTATATAAATTTATATAAATATATGTATATATCTCCTTGATTTTAGGAAGAATTCAGTATTTGAATTTTGCAATTTTATCGTACTATATGCTAATCATAATGTAGATAACATACAAAGATTAGCAATATCTAAGCAGATCTGTAAGTTGACACCTGTGATTTATTATTGAGAAGGGTTATTCTCAATGCTTACGGTTCTTTATAACTTTTTAATAACTATTTTTTTAGTTCCCTCCACACACAAAACTATATATAGAGTTGAAGATCCTTGGAAGGAAATTTTGTGAAAAAAATTGGTAAAACATAAGGAAAGTATTAGACATAGTTTTCAGTAATTTAAATTTCTAATATTTGATTTTTAAATGATGAAACATCCAATAACCCAACTGACCCTACACAAACATATACATGGAATAAATTACTTCAAATGAAAGCACAAAAATTATTTGTTCAGCTGCTGTAGTGGCTGGAAGGTTAGGAACAAAAGCTATTATTGTTCAGTGTATTTTTTCACAGGAAATAGACAGTGGCAAACATACAGTAGTTCAACACATGAGATCAGAGACACAGTTTTTATAGTAAACCAAAACCAGATGTTGGAGGGACTCTAGACCTTTACAGAAATTATTACTTATGTTTGCCTTAGAAAGCAAAGAAAGTTTACGGAGAGTCATGTACCTGATTAAGAAAAAGACAGGTTACAAAAGCTATTCATTCAAGGAAAAATATTTGCTATACAGACTGTTTTATATGTAGGAGTTAGTTATGTACATAGGATTTGAATTTTACTTTCATTTGGTTTTTGAATGAGTATGCTAACTTCTTCATACTACTAAGCAACTTTAGAAATAAGAAAAAAGTTAAATATTGTTAAACTGAAGGCCAGAATTTTTCAGTAAGCCCTTGGAGTTTAAGTTCCATCATTACTGGATACAGAAATAGGCATTAAAGAAGGTTTATCAGAGAAAAAATTGAATGTATTGTACTAGATAGATAGTATATTGCTTTTCATGTAACATAGCCTTTCTCTAGTTAAATGTTAATGATTTGATATCACTGGATACTAACAGGTTTAATAGGAATTTGCAGGAATGGTCAAAAATAAGGTCTCAGTGCTACATTCCTGCAGGTTTCTTGCAAATAGGCACTTAAGTAGAGAAAAAAAGGCAAGACGATAGCATGCTAGACACCAAGGTTCATCTGCCATAGGGCACAGATTTATAGGAAATGAAACATTACTTCTAGTATCTCCCAAGCTATTTGTTTATTTGGCTTTTTCAGACCATCTTATGCAGACATTGGGCTAACTTTTCCTAGCAAATGTTTTATTTCCTAGCAAGGATTTTATTTTTATTTCTGTATTCTTTTTTTGCAACGTGGGGTTTAAATGGGTTTAAAAAATGAAGGTACTCCATTTTAGTCCTCTTTTAGTCCATTACCTCTAGAACTTTAGAGTCTTAAAATTCTGGAGCTGGGTAATCCTGCTATTTTGGAGACATGTCTGTAGGTCATATGTAATAAGTAACAGGAAGCATTGCAAGAGCCTCTAATATCAGAGAAGTTTTTGGAGGATGTGTTAACCATCAAAGAGAAGCTTGTGCCACTTTATTTTAACTCATAATTTGAAATCTGTTAGTCTTTTTCAAAGCTTCACGGACATTAAATATATAAATTAAATGCATTACAAGTAAACTGGCAATAATCTTAATATATATTAATGCCAATAACTAAATGAAATTATATGAATCATAATTACTATGAATATATAAAGAATATTTGTAAGCAATCAGAAAAAAACAACCTGAACCACAAGTTTCTTGAAGGTTGCTTATTAGGATTTCATTCTTTTAAATACTGTTAAGTTCCAAGTGGAACTTCCTTGAACAGAAATTGTGGAATTTGCTTTACTCAATACCCACTTGCAGGTGGTGCAAACTCTAATAGAGAAAAGGAATGCCTTTACGTTTTACCAACAAAGTTTCAAGTATGTGGTTTGAGTTTTAAACTGAAAACAAATCTCTAATCCTGTGTAAAATTCAGATCTTAACAAAAACAGGAAAACATGGATTAGACTCTACAAGACGAGTCAAATAAAATGTCTTTAGTCTTCCATGGTTATGCTTAGACAATGAGTACTATTGGTAATATTTTATCCTCTCTGTTTGATTAAATAGTTATAATTGTGTAAGTGTGCAAACACTATGGGCTTTTTCATGATATTAAATGCTTAAACATTTGATAGTAACAAATTCACATTATATTCTAGTTTTTATTCTAATTCTAAAAATTCTTACTAAATTTCCATAGGAAAAATAATCTATCATCAATTTTTATTCAGTTAAAGTTCATTTATGGCATTCTGCATTTTGATCTACCCTCTGTACAGTCCATGATAAGGCAGTATACTATAATGTACCTTGTCTTATTAGATAATTTCAACTTGTTTTTCTGAACTGGCTTTTTGAAAATTTTCTTGCAGTGATGGTCTACTTAAACATAGAGGATGAAACTGAGGACATAGATTTACATTCTTTACATATCTTTCCAGATACTGGTTGCATACAAAGGTGTGTATGATAGCACCTGTTGCAAAATGTTCTTGGATCTGCACATTTTCCTTTTTCTTATATTGTTCTACTGTAATGAATGAAATATATAATGTTAAAATTCATGGGATGAGCTAATAATTTAAATCCCATTGAGATTTAATGGAAACATTGGACTGTTGTTCTTAAATGGTTTTGCAAGCATTTATGAAGGGTTCAGAACAGGCTGATACTGGAGGAAATGTTCTGAGCCAGATGACCCGAGTACATGTTCAAATCTTTTGATCTTGGTGTAGATAAATATGAGCAATTGTAAGAAAAGAGATTTTTTTTCTGTCTGGCTTCTACTAGGAAGGTGTAAACATCACAAGTTAAGCTACAATGATAAAGAATGTTTCTAATTGGCATCCTTGCTGATCATTTCAAAGATATAAATGATCAAAGAAACTGGCCTACCCTCCTGTACCTAGAGATGACTCTTCTAGCTCAGGATTAATGTAGTTTCATGATGATTGTTTTCCAACACAGCTATACAGAATTGGCAAATCCTGCTTTATGTTACTTTTCATCTTATAATATATTAGGGAAATAAATATATAATGGCCAACATTAAAGAAACTAAAAATCCTACCATCACTATTAGTGGAGTGGAGCAATAATTAATTTTATGGCTAGTATGTTATGTATGGAAAGTCTGCAAATGAGGTAAGAAGGATGTTTTACATGAAGAATCCTTATAAGACATCCATAAAGCTCCCGGGTGATTTTCAAGACACTTTGAAAACTAAATTCAACAACAGTTAAATTCACGAGATACCAGAATGTGAAAAAAAAATGTAATCTTAACTAGTAAAATAAGGCATATTATCTGCATTAGAAGATAAAATGCCAGCAGGTGTAGTTCACAAGCTCACGTGTGCTTTTGTCTGTTTAAGGATAAATCAAGATTAAGGGTAGTATTGCAGAAGAAACTCTTGAAAATAGATTGATTTGGTAGATTATTTTACCCCTACTAGCCAAAAGGATTCTAAGTTAACATGAGCAAAAATTTTGGACATATTTTCCTTGTTATCCTTACATTAAATTGATGATAAAAAGGTATTACACTTACATATTTTTTTAATGAGCAATCATATTGTATTTTATATAATAATTTTCAAATTTTTTGTAAGACTAGAAAAAGCATTGCCCTTATGCTTAGAACAATAAAAGTTTGCATAGCAAAATGACCTTGAGTTTAGCTAGGTCAACACTTTGTAAATTCAGGTAAGTGGTAGATGCAGCAAAGGGTTAAATGGGGTGTACAGGAGTAAGGACAGCATCTGATGAACAGTGGATGCAGAAGAAGGAGATTTCTGCCTCCATTTCTTTCTTCTGCTTGACGATACCACTAATGGAGTCACCAGGGCTCTCTTCCATATCCCTCTAATATTTTCTTTGTTTCACAGGAATGATCCATAGTCTCACCCTTCTCCCATACTGCCTCACACTTTTGATAATAAAAGTCAGCCTTAACTACACTTCTGGGGAACCCAAGAAAACTCTTTTCATGAGTACTAGAAGGACAAATAAAATCAAAAGAAAATTACTTTTGTAATAGTTAATAGGATTAGTTCAGTTAGCATTGAAGGTATCCAAAATAAATTTTTAAATATTTTTTTAAACAGTATGGGAAACAGCATATAAAGTTAAAAAGTGCTAATTGTTTGTCATTTTTACTGTGATGCTGTTCATATTTATAGTGTACTAAGAGGCGTAGCAGTGCATAAACATCAATTCAATTTTATATTTCCTAGTATTGTAGCATAAAATAGAAAAGTCATTATCTCACACTAACATGTGTTATTCTGTTTAATGGAATTGAAGGATTAATTGATATTGAATTTTAATGTAAAGGTACACCTTCTCAGCTCTAGATATCCATGTTCTATCTAAAAATAAAAATTAAAAATGCAAAACACTTGAATTGATCATAAAAGCCAAAATAAATTATTATAAAATTATATTTACAAGTCTTCTGCATATACACTCATCCACACATTATCCACTTAAATATTTTGTTCAATAGGCACTGCACAAAACTCTCCAAGGCCTCTTTTGATTTTAAGAAGTTTTAGATCAGTTCTGATAATGTCCTGTGTCCTTAAAATCTTGCAGTAGTAGCAGTCTCCACAAACAATTTTCTTAAATTAAAGAAGCATATTTTGCTGCACATGTTGGATAAATTTATCTTCTATCATTTAAACTTGTATTTTAAAAAATATATTAAATTCTACTAGCTTTGAGATGCTACACTTCTAGCTTTTTTAATAAATACCTATGCTGGGAAAGAACTGCACTTCAATAACTTATGTAAATATATTGCATATTATTAGACCTTAAAATTGCATGTTTGACAGAGAGGACACAGGTTCTCAAGGGTATTATTGCAATCTATGAAACTTATTAGCTGTGATTTCAAAGACAGTGACAAAAGATAATAATATAAAAATCATCTGTTCTTTAAGTCCAAGCATTTGTCCATAGATAATAAAAAGTCATAATTTCCATACATGACTGAGAAAAAAAAAGTCATCTTTATCCAGTTCCATTCATCTGATCAAAAAGATGTAGTAAACAAAAATTTCTGTATTTCAAAAGTTTATAAATTTGAGATTCCACATAACAATCTTTTTAGACTTGACTAAAAGCCAGTTAAAATCTTGGAAGTGCAAAGTATATCTATAAAAAAAGATAAAGAAGAAAACCTGCAGACATTTTCAGTCAGAAACACAGGAGCTGGGGAAAATGTACAGCAATATCAGATGCTCTTGGTTTAGACTCCTGGAAGTTGTGGATCCAAATAATTTTCCTAGACCATACATATATTAAAACATTCTGCTTTTCCTGCTAATGTGAGCATATTTTATGCTCTTGTAGAAACTTCTGCTGGTTTAGATTTTTCTCCCCCCCTTCTGTCCCTCTCCCCAGTCATTATAACAATTTCTGCTTCTTCAGTAATGTGGGGATTCTAGATGATTTTTCTTTCACTGACTGCTGTACTTCAGCATCTTCTTACACCTGCTCATTCTTAGTGACCCAGCAGCTGAGCTATAATGGAAAAGTTACACAAAGAGTCCATCCTGAACAGTTCATAACCCTGTGTTCCTGAAGTAAACCAATGTTTGCTGCCAGAAGTTCTCTTATTTTTTTTTAAACATTTTGAGAATTATAACAGATTTGAATAAGTTTTGCTGGAATTAAGTAATTATTTAGAATTACTCTCTCACAAATCAGATGACCTTTACCATTCTGTTCTTCACAAGAGTCTATTGGTTCATAGCCAAGGATGAGAGATTGGAGAAGTTGGTTTGAGTTTCTGGAGTGAAAAGAAGGAATTAAATCTGTTTTTTGCAATGCAGAAAAATAATCTAAAAACTGGATAGTAATTTGTTTAAAATACAACAAAATGAACAAATTAATGAAAAAACATGAATGCTAAAGTGGCTTTTCATAAACGCATAGTTTGTGGTGTTGTAGTCCATATACAAGAAAGTTAAATCTACATTATAATGATTTTGGGAGATTTTCCCAAAGCAGGTGTCTCGACATATCTTTTTATGGCAGCATCAAGAACGCATTTTGGCATGGAAAAAATGGAAGTATTTATATGAAAAATTGGGTAACAACAATTGATTAACATGATTTTGGTTTCCCATCTAATGGATCCAAAGTACCTCTGGAGCCAGGCAACAGTGTGGTAGTTTTCATTATGTTCCAAGAATAAGTAACATATGAAATAAAATTTAAATCTCTGACTCTTCAGTGAAGTCAGCTTGGATTCTCCAAAACCTTATTTATTTTTTTTCTTTTAGACAATGTACTATATTAATGTTAATACCTCTATGAATGACAAAATAATTAACAAAGGAACAATAGTCACTCACAGGTTTTTTTTTTTTCTCTATTATTATCCATTTTATCCCAGTGTATCTCCATCATCTTCAGGAAATACACTTTTTTTTTTGCTTCTTGCATCTTTCTTCTCGTGCCACTCTTTTGCGGCCCAGCACTCTCCAGCTTTCTGCAGGAAAGTAGGGAGAGTGACACTTTATACTGAAGCTTGATAAATGAATTCTTTGCCTTCTTGTTTCTTGGTAAGTGGACCATTAAGCTGTATGTCCTTGACTTTCTCTGTTGTAGGATGAAAATATATAACAAAAGGATTTAATATTGAGTAAATTTTATTTTACTTCCTGTGATAGTATATTTTATATATGATTTCCCTAATATACTACATGATTGAAAATGTGGTAGAATGAATAAAATCTGATATACTTCATGTTTCCACAAGTCTTTTTGAACTTTGTTGTTTAAACACCTTAACTTAAGCTTTCATTCCAACTTGCATTATGTGAAGATTATAATACAAAGAAAAAAAAGAAACTCCTCTGAACCAGTTTTTATAATGTGCGTCCTTAACTGACAATAAGTAATTGGAAAAGAATTGTTGTATTTGTAAGGTTTGACCTTGACATTGTTTGTGTAGGCCTCCAAAGCAATTATTGTAGAAACTGAGATGGAAAACAATGGCAAAAAGCAGACAGAAATGCTTGAATTAGTGCAAATCACAAACATAGCTGAATGGTATTAGATGACGGTTTGCTTTTAATGAGGGAAGACATGAAGTAATTAAATCTTGACATACAATTATGAAAAATATCAGGTAACAAGCCTGCTATGCAATATAAAATAAGAAAAGACATTTTCTGAAAACTTGCCTGATGCTCTGTCATCTGAGACTGTTCTTTATGAGTGCAGGGTGAAGGTCAAGGAGGTATCTCAACTCCATCAATCCTTTGGACAGTTACAAATGACCTTTCACTTTTCATAAGACATTCAATATTCTGAATGGGGGGGATACATTTTTCTGTGTTTAGAAAATAGCAAAATTGAAACCTTTTATAGCGCACAAGATGCATTTGTGTTTGCATCTCCTGAACAGCTCATTCATTTTTAAATGTTCATTGACACCAAAATCTCATTTACATGAAGTAAATTATTTTAAAATGCTGTATCTCTTTCAACTTGTATTTTAACTTTTTTCATATTTGTATTGCATTAATTTTTTTGATTTTTTAAATGCGTATTCTACTTTTTCTTCAAGAAATATTTAAAAATACTATAGTGCTTACGATGTATGGCTTTGAATGGCTGCTGTTTTGATTTGATATTGATGCAAATCCAGTTGCTACATCATATTTTTGTTTTGTATTTATTTTGCAAGGGTTAAACCTCAAAGTCTGTTTTCATCTTGATTTCTCAAGGTGTGTATGAAAATTGTGTTGTTAGAGCGTGTACCACCAGATGCATATTTCCTTGTGAACTTCCCTGACTTACAGGGTTCAGCTTTAATCCACAGGAGTTTCTGTATGTAAACAGAGCTTGTTCTTTGGTTACATAAACTTTGATTCCAGTGGTACCTGTGTGAAGTAAGAATAGAGGATTTTGTTGTTATTATTTTTGCACTGAGTAAAAAAAAAAAGGTGTCAAGCTACTATTTCATGTATATTTTGGAAAGTCCTAAATATTTTTTGCCTTTTCCACATAAATTAATTTATTCCTCCCATTTGTTACCCAGATCAAAGGAATTTGAAATTCTAGACAAGAACTGTTGCTGGACCTGTCATATACTCTGCATTATGAGCAGGTAATCCTTTTACTAACTTCAATTGTACTTTAGCATATACATATAGAGAAAATAAAGGGGACAAAAATAAAAAAACAAGTATGTGCAAACATTACAACAGAATGGGATCTCTTCATTAAAGAAATGAAAAAAAACACAAAAAACCTTTGAAACAGAGCATGTTTTGGAACAGAAATGTAAACTTAGGGAGAATGAAGGTGCGTATCTTATAGTATCTTATCCCACTTTCTGTACTTAATCAAAGATGTTAGAACATACAATACATTTCTATCAGTTTAGAAGAATCTATTACTACTTTTAGTACTGATAGTTTCACTTTCAACTGAACATACTTATTTATTTAAATCATACATAATATCTCATTTATTTCCTTTAGAAATATGATTCAAGGTCTGCCACGGGCAAGAATTTGAAATAAAACATAGTTAATTTTATTGGATTTGAAAAGCTATTCAGAACAGAATTATTCAAACAATTATCAGAATCTCAAATTGGTTAAACCAAAGTGACATTCATAATATCTCAGTAATTTGTTTTCCAAACTATGTCATGCTACTGTCTTTAAAATTTACAGTTTACCTGTATCTTACTGCTGATTTGTTACTTGCACTTTACACTGAGGTAGTTTATATACTCAGACCAGTGTAAATCACAAGTTAGCACAGTTTGAGAAACACTTTCTTCTTTCTCACGCCCTTTCTTCATAGGTAAACTCTGAAATGGAAAAACAGGAAGAAGCATTTCAATACATTTTAAGGAACAACTCCAGGGCAAATATTGTCCAGTATGTGCTCTTCTATGTATAAAATACCCATTAACATGAGCTTGCCTTTCAGGAATTTCACCAAAATGAAATCAAATAGAATTATAGTCCACATAAGCAGATGTTTGGAAATATTTCCTAAGACTACTTAATTACATTGAGATATAATGCGTATATATATATGGCAAAAATGTTGAAAACAGCTATTTAAATATTTCAGAAAACTTCCCTTATTTTGATGAGGTACACTCAGTTTCAAAGCAGTTGCTGAACCAACTTGTCCTCACAAGTAAGTTGCAGACTGCAATGAGGTCTCCCCTCTGTCTCTTCTTCTCCAGGCTCAACAGACCAAGTGACCTTGGCCACTCCTCTTCTTGCTTCCCCCCACAGCCCTTCACCATCCTTGTGTCCCTCCTTTGGGCATTGCAAACTGCATTACATCTTTCCCATATTTTGGCACCTAAAACGGGAATTGAGGTGAGGCTGCCCCAGAGCAGAGCAGGACAATCCCCTGCCTTGCCCAGCTGGTGATGCTGCGCCTGATGCACTCCAGGACAGGGTTGGCCCTCCTGGCTGCCAGGGCACTGCTGACTCAGATTCAACTTGCCATTGACCAGGATCCCCAGGTCCCTTTCCATGGTGTTGGTCTCCAGCATCTCATTCCCCAGTGTGTCCATACATCCAGGCTTGCCTCATCCCAGGCACTTTCCTTTGTTGTACTTCATGTCATTGGTGATTGCCCAGCCTCTAACAAACCCTTTTCTCCCCACATCTTTTAAAGGACTATGCACAGGTTTTTCCTGGAATTCAAAAAATTATTTGAATTTGTTCTTTCTTAAAATGGTAAAAGTTTTTCTTTTAACACAGGGCTGCTGAAAATATTCCTGTTTAAAACTTCTGATCTGTTTTCCTGATAAGATAAATCACTGTAATGTGATACAAGCAAATACCAAATGTAATGTATGATACGGTTAGTCTTTCTCTTGGATTAATGTATGTATAAACTGTATTTTAAAGCAAATTGGGAAAAATAAAGTTCACCCATGCAAGACATTCCTTTTTCTCTTAAGCTGTTGTTAATTTGAGTTTGTGAATGTTAATTAGGCATTCAGTCCAAAAAATGCACCTTAATGAACCTGTTAAATTTAAATTGTTGTCACAGCCTCAGTAGATAACTGAGTTCTGCCAATCCTTCCTTACATGTAGGTTAACATGGTGGAAATATAGATAGAGCGCATGACTTTTTTTCCCTGTTAAGACCTTTGATTTCTTGGTTTGAAACTAAAGCTCAAGCTGTGATACTGGGAAGGAAAAGGCCAAAAGTGGAAAAAAAAAATCAAACTGACTAATATCCAGTGACATAAAATTTATTTAAGCATATTCATGGCTCAGCGTAAAGCTCAAAACATAGTTATCTGCAAAAGCAACGACTTCTAGCCAAGCCATATACACTGAAATAATACACTGTCTTCTTTAAAAAACCCAAACAAGCAAACCAGCAAAAACAAAAGAAATTAAACATAGAAAAAAATGGCAACATTATTGTGGAGATTTTACATTAAGAAAAATAGAAACTCAGTTTGTGTTCCCAGAGCAACCATTACTCAGTCACAGTGCAAATATATGAAAATACAGTGAAGTTAATACTGCACAGTATATGGCACAGAAATACAATATAATATGTACAGAAAGTGCAAAGCAGCAGAATTACAGTTGCTGTGGGAACCATACTTGGAATTTAATGACATTTGTTTGTGTCATATCTCAATCATAATGTTGCATTAACGTAGTCATTTGCATTTAATTCTATATTACATTCCCAGTTTAGAAGAACACATTTGCAGTTGCTCATGTCTCTGCTTCCAACAATGACTCAAAATTATATACTTTCTAAGATTATTTTGACAGAATTATATATAACTTCATGATGGAGCATCTCATTACCCTGGCAAGAGACCTTGAAGCAGGAAGTAGTTTGTGAAAGAGTTTGGTATTGGCAACTAAAAATCTTGTTTCTAGAGATGGTTTATGAACTACACTATTATGCTGTTAAACCTGTACTTTCATGGGTGAATATTTTTGTTATGAGACATGGAGTGCTTAATTATTTCTCAGTGACCACAGCTTTAATTTAAGTGGTCTGAACTTGTAAGAAAATAGCATGCATGATCCAGTTAAGATTGAATTTGTGTTTTATTTATTGTTTTTTGAGAACAGAGGGAATCAGAAGAATGAATCTGGGAAGAAGATACAGTCACTTAGGATAGAGGTCCATAAGCTTCTGTCATCTCTTCTACTACAGAAAAGCAGTGATGAGAAACAGGTAGAACTGATCCTAGAATCAGGATAAGGAGAACTGTGTACAGAAGTAATGAAGTAGGGCACAGAATCAACACTTTGTTTGAAAACAGTCTAATGGGCAACATGACCAAAAGAAAATGATATATACTAGGTATAAAAGAATTCAATAATAACTGTAATCTGATTAAAAAGAATTCAATAATAACTGTAATCTGATTATGTATTTATTTGTATATGGTACTGTTGTTTGAATGGGGATGTCCCTTAAGTAATCTATGGTTAGACCAAGATTCTTTTCTTCAAGCAATTAAACAAGGAAAGCAGGTGCACTGTTCATACCTCTCTTATGAAGAATCATTGCTGACATGAGGATACTTATTATGGAAATAAAGATAAAACAATGACCACAAAAAGAAGTGAAAAAAATTCTAATCAGTTTCACCAAGAGAAAGACTTCACCTTGAAAATTCCACCTAAGTTTCTTTTAAACCAAGTTTAAAGACTGACAAGACTGACAAGATCTCAACATATCCATTTACTTTAAAAGATTGCAAGGATTAGAGTATGTTTCCAGGGTAAAAGACAGGAGAGGGAGTAAGACCAAATGAAATATTCATTACTCTTGAACACAAAGGCAAGGCAGCATCATGGAAATCTCCTAAATTCTTTCCAAAGTTGTGATGATATTTTGTTATGAAAACTCAACCAAAACTCAATCACAGTTAGTGGGACCTGTTGAGATAATTGCAACCCCTTGCATGAAGCTGCTGACTTCAAATTCAAGCCATGTTCAAGGTAATTTCATTGTGAAAAAAAATCTTCTACCACTTGCCTGCATATGGTTACTGAAGAAATTTGGAATTTAACTTTAGGTTCTCCACTACCTGCCCTCTACATTAATTTACCCTGGGTATCATTTCACAACATAATGATCTTCATTTATTTATGGTTATCTATTTTGAGATTGTCAGGAACAACAAGCTTTCCTACTTTAGAGAGGAATTGATTTATTTCTACGTCACATCCTCTTTTCTTTGAAGGCTTTAAATTATTTATTTATTTAATAAGAGAACTTATACAATTTCTTCCTGTCCTCTTACTACAATTCAAATTACCACTACATTTTTGGTCTTGTTGAGTTGTAGGGTTTACTTTACTCAGTTGGAATGCTTATCTCTAAAAAATAGATATTATTCTTATCAGTGCAACTAAGCAAATAATCAGCATGTGATTGTAAAATCTGTAGGAGCAATAGCAAGGTATTCTCATTAACCAACCTTGTTAAGTGATCATGAGTACCTGTCAATTGTTTGTCAATAGGCAGCTGGTGAAATGCTTAGTGATGACAAAAGTATTCATGCATCAAGCAAGAAGTGCTTGCTCTGAAGTAATGCAAGGTCAAGAATTTTTGATTAAAAATCTGGAGAACAAAATTGTGTAAAGCAATATAGTAGATGTCCAGCAGTGCTGTAAGAAATACAGTACGAGGAAGGTAAGTTTCACACAAACCTATCTAGAATTAATTTCAAACTCACAAAGCGTCTTACTGCTAGCAGATTTCTCTTGAATGAATATAACCATAAGAAATACAAGCTATTAGTTTTCTTCAAGTACTTCGGCATGGATATATTGGCTTGACATGTCCACAAAGAAAATGCTGAACACCAAAATTAAGGAAAGGGATGTTGTCTTAAGACTGTAAAACCTCAGCATTTATTAATGGCTTTGTACATATGGTATATCCTGTTGAATGAGGTATGCCACATCTTTTTTTCCTGTCCTTTCTCCTTCTCAGGCTGCAGAGTACACTTATTGAATTCCAGACCTAATGAATTTTAATGGAACACCAGCTTTAAAGTGGGCTCTGGCCAAATAAGTTCAAAGAAATTTTAATAACTGTTAAATGTTTTCATTGATGATCAAAGATCAACTGACATGACTAATGTCATTACAAATGTGATTTGTTGTTATTGATCTTTTCCTATCATGACCCACGATAACCTTACTTTGGGTCATAAACCAAAAAACTCTTAAACCATTACCTGAGCAAGTGCAAAATATCTACAGAATAAGCTGAAATTAGCTGATGGTCAGGTGCAGAAAAGATCTACCCATTTTTAATTGTCTTTTGTTTTCCATTGAGTATTTGAAAAGGAACATGTAAAATGAGTCTGAAATGTGGATAATAGAATTGGAGAGATTGTCCCAGCAGTTAAAGCCTTTTAAGCCATTGGAACACTGTTGATACTTCCAGGCTTTTATTGCCTGTTGTAGAGCATCTCCATTTTTCTATTTGTTGGCAAGGGTCTATGCTGGAGAAACTTTTCTGTAAGGATAAATTGGCAGGCAAGAATCTGTTTACATTCTAAGAGTTGTGTCTGTAGGGCTACATGCCTCCTTTGTTTTTTTTCAGTGAGATCATGTTTATCTGTGTGAAAGGATTGCTTGAGTGGATGGGCTCTGTGGAGGTTTCCTTTTCCTGGCTTTGAGAAAACTGAAACATTGGAACACATTATGTGTAATTGCAAGAACAGTTAGTAAGCCAAACTTGGAGAGCCTTGAGGCATTTTGGTTTGTGGGTTAAATCAAGCATGAAGTCATGGGAGCAAGAATCATCTCTTCTTTGCCCATAGTTGGCAGCATAGGAAGGAATCAGGCTGGTGCAGAAACTGGAAAAAGAAAATCAGCTGAGTTCCCCTAAGGCACTGTTCTCATTATCAGCCAGTGAGTAGCTCTGGCTAGAAATAATGCTGCTCATCTACTGTGCATCCTGCTCCTGGCTATAATGAATCACAGTTTGCCAGGGTGATGCATACACCTTGACTTTGGCAGTAATCCACTGTCATAGCTACCTATTCCCTTGTAAGACAGCAGGAGGAGGGAACATTTAACTGAGGTAGGAGTCTGCATGAAGGCAGTTCCTTGCCATCCTGGCAATGTGCCTCTGATTTCACACAGCTCCAGGCATGCGAGCTCTCACTGGGCGAATAATGTTTGAAACAAGCTGGTGGTTGATTCAGGCAACTGGCTGGTATTCTCACCTCTCAGTTCGTGGCAGTTCTCGTTTCTGTGCCTCTTCTTAGGCTTTATTTCTTCTGGTTATTTCTTTTTCCAAGTCTTGTTTCCTTAGTTTTCACATGAAGCTAGCATATTTTCCACCTTGCTCTCCTCTCTGATAAGGATCTTGCAGCTGACTTTCCTCCATGGCGTATGTATCTCAGCTGCTCAAGGTAGAAGTGATGGTGAAGATTAGGTTATGAACCAGAACTCACCACTTTGTTGCCAAAGTCAGTGCTACAGGGTTACTAAGCTTTGAATATAAGTAGAACAGTGATGAAAAAATATCAAGGTTTTAATAACTTTGGAATTTAACAATTCTTCTTCTACATCTCTATGCAAAAAAGGGTCAGTACCACTGAAGTAAGACTTAACTATTTTTTACTTCATTTCTTATCTTCACTTTACTGTTTTGTTAATCAAGAGAATGAAATCGCAAGTGCTTAGATAGGAGAAAGTGAATGGAACAGCAGAGCAGACACTGGGGCCCCTGTTTGCTTTAATTGCCAAGGAAAAATGAAGGACATTCTTGACAATGCTTATCAGTTATTCTTGCGCTGGAGGTGACTGACATGTATCTTTATGATACCTGCCTGTCAAGCTCCTGACATTTAGGCTAAGCCAGTGCTATCCTGTTGAGATATAACCATGTCACTTTCAAGTATCATTAGCCTACATTGCAGCTCAAAATTTCATTAGACTCTATTTCCGGTTCTGCTATGTTTGGTAAATTCTCCTTGCTAAAAAAAATTCAAATCCCCAAACAAACCAAGAGTCACCAATTCCCACTGGTGTCTTTTATATTAAGGTAATTCAAGATGCAAAACTAAATTTTCAGCCTTTTCTAAAGATGTTTATGATACCTTTAAGAATGCTTGTTATAAATTAATAAGTTTTGTTTCTTTTATGTCAGTAACATTTCAAAAATAGAATAGAAAAACAATAAAGTTAATAACATAACCTGTGGTCAAGTTAGTGCCCAAGTCATTTTCAGATATAAACTTCTGCAAAAAAGATTGTCTTAAGGAAAGAAACTCCAGTTGCATTTCACAAACAAATTTAGTAAAAAGCAGAAGTATTTAGAAATGAAATTTTCAATAGTTCCAAAGAAAGGGAGGAAATGTGTATAGAGCATATTTATAATTTCTTAGAACACATTATTTTGTTTTCTTCAAGGTGTATAGTTTTATGAAGGCTCATCTCACTGAGTGAATGTCTACACCTGTGTTTGCTGTCTAACTCAAAGATGAGAAAAGAGAGGCAATTGAGAGATACCACAGGACACGTTTCTGGATTACTTTAGCTGCCTCTTTTAGACTAACAATTTGTCTTTCAGAGCATTTACTTTTCTTCACTGGTCATACAGGGAATTTATGTGACTGATTCAGATTTAGGTATCTCCATCATAAATACCTATGTGTGATGCTTCCGAAAGAATAGCTAGAAGCAATATTTGCATTGTTAAATTGCAATGCAAACATATATTTATAACATAATTTTGGAATTAAGTAATGTATATTTTAAAGTTATAGGTCTCATAGCTGGCAATCTGTGGGAATTATGCCCTTAACAGTTACATGTTTGCTATTACAAATATTTACCTTATACAGAGAATGGGTAGACGCAGTCCTATTGAAGACAGATCTGAAAGGGAAGGGCACTCAAGAAACTTGAGGAGTAAGTAAAGAGTACTTACACTTGAGGAGTAAGTAAGTAAGTACTGAGGAGTAAGTACTTACTCCTCAGGTGTAAGAACAGTCCTGATAGTCAAACAGAAGTGTAGATGTATCAGGAGACTTGTTTGGCCAAGCAGGATTTTCCTGATAGAGCTCCCACCTCTAAAAGCAGAACACAAGGGAAGAAAAAAGAGACAAAATACAATGGTGGAGTCTAAAAACATTCCCCAAGGAGTGTAGGGATAATGTCAGGAAAGCCAAAATTCACCTGGAGTTCAGTCTCGTGACAGATATCAAAGGCAACAAGAACTTCTAATGCTATGTTGTAAAAGATTGAGCAAGGAGCATGTGTGTCCAATGCTAAATGGAGTGGGTGATTTAGCAACAGCAGACACATAAGGCTTAGGTACTCAATACTTTCCTTGTCTCAGTCTCCCAGGTCTCTCTGATTAATGAAAGAATTCAAGAACTATCAGTGAGTTAGTGACAGCTTGGGAGAAACCATAACAGTCGATGGTAACTGATAGGCTGCATACGAGCACACTGAGAGAACTGTTAGATGTCCTTGCAAGATCATCCTCCGTCATCATGAAAGTCATAAAATTTAGGAGAAATGGTCAAAGATTAGAAGAGAGAATATGTTTCACAAATCTGCAAATAAGAGCATAGAAAATATCCAGGGAACTACAGGCTACTTTAACTTCAGTCCTTAGAAAAATCAAGGAGCAAGTTCTCTTGTAAAACACTTTTGGGCACACAAAGGAGAACGATACTAGGGAAAGTTGACCTGTTTTAGAGAAGGTAATTCGTGCCTGATCAATCTGATCATCTTCCATGTTAAAGTGTCTGGATTTGTGGATAATGGAAGAGTAGTAGGTGTAATTTACCCTGAATTTGGGAAGGCTAGCAGCACTATCTCCAGAATATTCTCATGTTCAACTTATGACATTGCAGCCCAGATGTGTGGCTAGAAAAAGGATAAAAACCTGGATGTATAGGCTGGTAGAGGGGATCAGGAACTGGACAATTATGAAGTTCTGTATTGAGGTCTGGTTTGTTTAACTTCTTTATCACTGACCTAGAAGAAGCAATAGAGTCCTTGTTCACCATGTCTGAAGATGACATCAAACTGGGTGGACAAGTCAATGCACTCGGGAAGGGTTGCCATTCAGAGGGACTTGGATAGGCCAAAAGAATGGACAAAGACATTCCTTATGATATTCAGCAAGGACAAAGACTTAAGTTCTGCACTTGGGAAGAAAGAACTTCTCTCCCTTATATAGGCTGGGGATGGAGTGCCTGAGGAGTGGCTCTGCTGGGAAAGATCTGTGGCCCTTCACAGTCAGCTGAGTGTGAGTCAGCGCTGGGCCCTGGCAGTGAAGGCGACCACCAGCATCCTGGGCTGCACTGGCAGGAGCACAGCCAGTAGGTGAGGGAAGTGACTGTGCCCCTTTGCTCTGTATTTGTGAGATGCAGTCTAGGATTGTGCAGTTCGTACCACTCCCACCTCCCACACTCGCCCCCAATCTTTTACAAGACAGATTCTGATAGTGGAGTGAGTTCATTAATGGAGTGAGTGGGAGGCCATCAAACTGGTCAGAGACTGGACCTGCCCTGGGTTTGTTCAGCCTGGAGAACTGACAGCTTTGGAGACACCTATTAGAAATTCTTTATGGTGACAGTTGTGGGTCACTGGAGCAGGCTGTCCAGGGAAACCATAGATGCCTCAGTCTCTGGAAGTGTTAAAGGTTAGGATGGAGGGGGATTTGATCAACCTGACCTTGTGAAAGACGTTCCTGCCTTTGGCTGGGGGGGTTGGAACTAAATGACTTTAATGTCCATTCCAACAGAAATTGTTCTATGATTATGTGACTCTGTGGTTCTATGACAGTCCAGCAGTAAAGCATCTTGTCCAGAAAAATCTCCGTTCCTCAATGTTTATAAATTATTAATGTAAGTCTTTTTTGTCGATTTGTTTTAACAATTAAGAGATCAAGTTTTCAGTAGAGTTTTTGCCAATATGGGTAAAGGATTCATAGTCCTCCTCAGTAAGTTTTTGACTTACAAAATTTGGATATGTTTGTTTGTGGTGTTTTGGTTTTTTGTAAGGAGTAAACATGAAAAAGTAATGTTATGAAAAGAAAGAGGTTTTCATTTGCTTTGTGGACTAGTGATGCTAGTATGTCTCTTGAAAATAAGACATAATGAGGGCTTATAATTAGACTGATCAAAGAGAGAGAAAAATAAACATAATCTATGTTAAGTCTCAGCAAGAAGCCTGCATGCTGGAGACTTATATAAAAAATGGAACCTTTTGTTTCATAGTCCACATTGTTCCCAGATTGACTAAAAATATTGTTTTATTGCTTATAACAACTGAGAACTGACAGAATTTTGATATTTGTAAGAGTAAATTAAAATGTTTTACTTCTTTATACTTTCTGTATTTCCCCAGTAGTCAATCTGTAGGTTAAGAAATCAATTTAATTCAAAATTAATTGATTTATTTTAGTACCAAAGCAGAGCAGATAAGTAGTACTTCAAATGACAGCCTTAATGAAGATGGAATTATAAAAATTGTTCAATAGTTTTAATCAGTTAGTTGAGTATATAAACAATTTAAAAATTCTAATTAGCATTACTCAACAAGAAAGTTTTGCATTTTGCGTGTCTCTTTTTACCTTGCAGTCAGGACACCAATATGAAAACAAAGAATACAATGATGGGTTCAGCAATGAAGAGTGACAGCTTTTTTATTAATGATGTTTTGTGGCTCTACATATACATGTATGTGAAAACAGAGCTAAGATCACACTCTATTTAAAGTAATTGGCAAATTAACTCATTTCTGAAAACTTTTAAAAGGCACATGAGATGGAAAACACTCAGACTTCAAAGGCTTCTGTAATGTCAATGAGATCTTAGCCTGCTTAAAATAAGCTGGATACATTATGCCAAGTGAAGAGACATTGACACTTTCAGATATTAAAGTACTGAGTAAAATGAATGTTAGAGAGCAAAATGTTAACATGTAAGTAGTTCCTACCTCTTGGACTTTTCTTGCTGTGTAACAGGATGTAAAGATCTCCCTTTTCTGTGTGTCAATTTTTCAAGTGGTGGAAAAGCCAGCTCAAGGTCCCTTAAGACAACTCAAGGTCCCTTTTTGTCCAGGATTGCAGGTATTGTTTGTAGCTTTTTAATCCAGGCAAACATTATCCCATCTTTTTCCTCTTCCCTTTTAATTCAATCATTAATTAATTAGTACTATTATATGTCAATGCGTGTTATTGTATGTACCAAAAACATTTGTATCCTCCCAGCCTGAATTTTCTTACTGCCCCTATTTCACAGGCACTCATAATTAAGCTCATATTCCATGTAATAGGCAATTAAATCATCTACAGAATTTTTATTTAATATTTCCTGAAAGTGATTTATTTTAAACATAGCCAGTTTGTATTTTAAAGTCAAAAATACATATAAAGCAAATTCTCTTAAAAAAATTAACCTGCTATGTGTAACTAATGCTTGGTCTATTATAATTCTGAAAATTAAAACTCCTGTATTTCATGCTCCAAATTGAAGGAAATTCTTCCTCCCACATCTATAATTTTTAAATGATAGTTCTCCAAAGTTTTCCAAAAGTTATTTAACATCACTATTAACATTTTTGAGATTTGCATCTGCTTACAAAGCAACCCAAAATGTGGGGATATGGGCGGTATTGATGTGCTTTGTTTTCTGAGGGAGTTACCCAATTGTAATGCTCTGTTGTGTCTTTGACATATTCCAAAATAAAGTCTTTGAATCACAACTACATGCATCATGCTTCTCTATATTAAAGCAGTTTGTCCCCAGCAATTATCAGATTGCAGCAGTCCAGTTTTCGGTACCCATTTCTATCCAGTTTGTGAACAGGGAATTATTCCACAGTGCCTTGATGCTACAAACCCACCATACTTTGTTATCTTTAAGTTCTTGCAGAATTAGAACCTGCTTGAAAATTTCTCTGCATGGTTTGCTATCCTTTTTGAATGACCACAGCTCCTTCATCTCAAGCACTGTCTTCTATTTCATTGCAGACCCACATACTCTGGGCGTGGTGACCTCTTTAAATATCTCACCTATAAACCTTTCATTCTAGTGAATGCTGCATACTGTGGCAATTTGTCTGTTGGGATCATCAGTCTTGCTCTTGAGGTTCACATATGCTCTCTTCAGATGTCTTCATCCAGGAAACACCACATCTCATTCTGCTCACAGATCATAAGATTCCTCTTTGGTTTAGGTCCCTAATCCCTCAGACTCAGAGTCTCTTTTAACTTGTAAGAATAATACTGAAAGGGTAAAAAAAGACAATAAAACTGGATGTAATGACAGCCAATCAGTCAGTAACACCACCACCTCCCCCTCTGCCTTATATCTCCCTTTCCCACTTACAATCAGCAGCAGCTGTAGTGCAATTAAACTCAGCAGGTGTTCGGAGGAATTACATTTTATCACCACATCCCCTCTCCTCCTCTGCTCCCCCTTTTCTCCCCCCACTCCCACAAGACCCAACTGCCTTTCTTTATGGGTCTATAAAAAATAGAGCAAGTCAGATATATAACAGCACTAAAGTATCCAAAGAATTAGTAACAGAAGATGGTGATATATGGAAGAAAATGTGTTCACAGACATTCAGGGGGATTTTTTGGAATAAAAACATTAATATTCCTTAAACTGATAGTTATAAACTCTTCAGGGTGTCTTCATTGTCTTTTCACTTCATGTAAAGCCCTTAACTTGATTGTACAACGTTCTGAACATTCTTGTCTGGATTCAATAATGTGATTCATCATATGATTATGAAAGCCATGATGATGCTTTCATGTGGGCTACTTGCCTGCTTAAAATTACCTAAGAATGCAAGTGCACTGATGATCGTAGTGCTTAGCACTTTGCAGAATCAAATGTTAAATAAGTAATATTATTATCAGCTCTTGAAAATACTAAATCTGAAAGGGTTGGATGGAAGACCCAATTTTCTTGTTACTAGCCACTACCATTAGTCAATGAAAAACTAATTCAAAAGATATTTTATACTGCATATTGTCCATTAAAAAGGAAAAAATAATCCTTCCTATTTTGTATTTCTTTCTCTGATTCTTGTTCAGTGTTTCCTCATTTTCTTAAGTTTCTTCAGTCTTTCTCTACGATCAATCATCATGTTCTCTAGCAGATGTTTCCATTTGTATTCATTCAGCTTTACCAGTATACTGAGTCACTGTAGGGCAGTGGTTAGGCTGACAGCAGTCAGATGACAGTGGAAGTGACTGAATATTCTAATTATAAAATGTCAAAACAAAGTTACCAATTTCTATTAAAGTTCACTCTTTTTTTTTTTTTAATTCTAAAATATGGCTTTTTTCAGATCTCACTGCATTTAGATGGAAAATCACAAGGGCAAATTAAAATTTTTAAACATTCTAGTTGCTATTAATATTATAGAAACTTATTTATTTTGAATTGATTATTTTAAAAACCTTCAGAATTTAACATTTTACTTTGCACAGCTTACATTTCTGTGTGTTGTTGTTGATGCAGAAGTTTTCTGTTACAGTTTTTCCTAAGAGCTTGTTCAAAACTGGATCTCATGCTCTTCTGCTGATAAAATTTACTGGGGTGAAAAATAAGAGTTTTAATTAGCAGGACCACATGTTTCAGCACCACAGGGTACATTTGTATCACTGACCTATGTACCCTGTTTGTAGAGTGAAGCTGTGTATGCCTCTGAATTAGGTGTTTTAGTGACAGCTAGTAACAATTTTAGTATTTTGCCCCAAAAATATATTAATACAATCTTCTAAAAGTTTATAATTTTTCTTTAAAATCTTTAAAATGCCCAGAAATATGAGATTCTTTTTCTCTAATGAGAAATACATACAGATCAGAATTCTTTTCTAGTTTGCAATTGAATTTCATATAAGATGCAGAAAGAAAGCATATGTTCAAATGGACCAAGTCAGTGCAAACGTTCTGTATTGCTCATGGAATAAGCATGAAAGTCTGAGGAAGACAATCATGTACTCATACAAATATACATAGAGGCAGAGGAACATTGCACAACCAGATCTAGCTGCTGCAATTCTTAGCCTCAGACTGCTGAATATGGTATTGTCTCGTCATAGCTTTTTTTTCAATGCAATTCTCAAGTATTAAAGCAGCAAACATATGAACAAGGAAGGCTAGAGCCTTTTTGACTCCTCTGAACAACTTTATCAGGACTGGAATCTTCAGAGTTAATAAGACTTTTCAACAAGCGAAGCTTTGGAATATTATAAATAGTGAATTTTGACACATTATACGGATTGACCAATATAGTGGTACTTGGCCCTAAGGTATAGGGGTATATAACTGCTTAACCCCTAAATCAGAAAGCTTGTTGAGCGTAGTAAGAAATCCTGGGCTGTAGTTCAGGTTTTACAAGGCAGTATGCTAAAGATCTTTTTGTTCTCTCCATCCCAGCTTTCTTTTTATTTTTTTTTTCCATTCCTTTTGCGTTAGTCTGTTTCTTTCTCCCTCTAAGCAGCCAAGAAATCAATTGCTCTGGCATTCCTTTCCCTCTACATATAGTTGGAACATTTCTAAACCTTAGTTAATTGTAAAATTTTTGGTTTGGCTTGGAAGTTATCAAAAGATAGACATTTCACCACATTTCTCATAGCAGTTTAACCCTCTAGAAGGAACTCATTAGAACTGAGTGAGGCATTAAGACATAATTCACTTGCCAAAAAATATGACTTGAAGCTAACAATGGAGTTAATTTGAATTCACCAAACATTTTCCATTTTTCAGTGTTAGATATATGTCTCTGTAGGTGTAGTTTCTTCTTTTACCCTTTAGTCTGGTGGCTGAACAGCATACAGGGTTACAAAACCCGTTTGATGTAATGGATGTGAACTGCTGTCTCTCTTCTTTGTCTCAGTGGTACATTACATAATGCGGAGTATAGAAATGGCCCCAATAGAATAATTATTTTGTCTAAATTAACTGGCAGCATTTTTACTGGGACATAGTAATGAAATCTCATTAACAAAGAGGAGTATTAAATCTTTATCTTAGCATTTCAGGAGTGGTGTTTGAGGAAAGAGAAATAAATGTCTTCCTCCTTTTTTTTCTTTTTTTTTTCTTTTTTNTTTTTTTTTTCTTTTTTTTTACCTTATAAATATCACATCAGGCATTCTGGAATGGGATGTGTTAATTCCAGCATGGTAAATAGATCCTGCAAGTCAAGGATGTTAACATGATCCCGTCTTTTTATAATAAGCAATTAAACAAGGTCTGGGATTTTGAGTACAAAGACTCTGGTCTGCCTCACAGAAATTCCTGTATAAGTGATCACAATTGAGTAAAGCCTTTTTGAATTATTTCTAAAGAAGGAGAGAAAAATGACAGTAAAGCGTTTTTAAAGGAAGTACTGAAAAATGCTTTTATTTTTAACAATTTTTTGATTTTGTCTTCTTAGCTGAAACAATCTTTATAAAAAGAAAACCTTTTAGTGCCGTAGGTTAGACAGTACTATGTACAGTTCTGGTCTCAGTAAGAAAACATTGTGGAATTAGAGAAACTACATGTAAAGGCAACTAAAATGGTTAGGGGATGGAGAATGTACTTTGTGAAGAGAGACTAAAATGTCTTGGCTCTTCAGTTTGGAGAGGAGACGACTTAGGAGCGATGGTTTATAACTGAGTTTTATGCAACTGTAAACAGTGCATGAAGTGAATGCAGAACTGTTATTCATTAAATCTTGCAGCGCAAGTACAAACTGCTCAGTGCAAAAAGTGTGTGTCCAGTTTAGAACAGTTAAAAGGAAAAAATAGTGAATTTGTGGGGCTTGCTGCAATGAGACTGTATAGAAGCAGAAAATATAAGTCAATTTATAAAAAGGGATTAAGACTAATACATGGACAATAGGTCCATAAATAGATACTAAAAGCACTCAGCATAGATCTACCTCTTACATCTCTAGCAGAATAATTGTAGATTTTGGTGAAGGAGATGGACTGTAGAAAGTGTCCAGTTTCGTATATTCTCCCTGTACAGCTTCTCCTATTATCACTGTTGGAGACAGAAAACTGGACTTGATGGTCTGACCCTGAAGAGCAATTTTTTATGTATCTGTCAGTGTCTTATGTGTGATTGCAAAAGTTGGAAGAGCAGGAAGCTCTACCATCTTGAGTGAGAAAGTGGTATCTCTGAGAAGCAATGGCTTCCATCTTCTGATGTTATCTTAATTCAGAACTCTGTAACAAAAGGGAGTTTCTGTTTGTTATAGCTGCACTATACAAGCTGAAATTCAGCATTTTTGCCTTTTTGGAATGCAGTTTTCTAGTCCGCTAAATATTTATCAACATGCACCTTTTCACCAATGAAGAATACAATACTCCATAACATATTTGATCATTACCCTGATTTTAAGTAATTAGTAATAGTAGTAAATGGGTTTTTTTAACACAGTAGAGGCACAAAATTAGTTTGTTGATATTAGCTACATGACATTGTTTGTCATCTTACTTTGCTGTTAGACCATTCTGGATGGATTGGATTGAACATAAGATAAGAACCATGTAATTAAATAGTGGGTTCCAGTTTGATTTACATCACACATAGGATACATTAAAAATCAACTCTATGTATGTGTTAAATAAATATAACCCATTTTGTGTAAGAGTAAGTGAATGCCATTAACTTCTGTTTTCTTTTAGACATGCTTGAGCAAAGCATTAGGACCCTGCATCCCTTCCATGCAAAAGTATTTTCTTCCTTTCATAGAGCTACATAAATGTGAGGTCCAACATTGCCAGAGTCCTATGAAGCATCTAACAAGAGTGTATGTCATTATTATTGTTCACTGAGGTAGGATGAACAGTGAATCATGGATTCCCCTGGTGCATTTTTGTGTGTGTGAAAATGTAAGATTTGTCGAGATAACAAGCTTGGTGGATTTGGTAGTGTTAGGTTAATGGTTGGACTCAATGATCTTAAGGTCCTTTTCCAACTTAAATCGTTCTATGCTTCTATAATAGCTCCTAGCTCACACTCTGGCAAGCCTCCTAGTGACCTGTCATTCCTATATTCTTTTATGCATTCTCTTCACCTGCTACTATTAAAGCTTAGATTACTTACATCTGTTTGTCTCCTAATTCTTTCACAGAAGCTTTGAAAACCTGTAGTCTTCCAACCTGTATTGCATTTCATATTTCCTGCTTCCTGGAGGTTGTTCTGGGGAAATGCTTATAGATGTTGATTTGGAGTTAAGGCTCTGCTCCGTTTTCCTGCCTGTATTGTAGTTTCTCTCCTACCACTTTCTGACCTGCCATTGGCTCAGCATCTATTATGGACTTCATTGATCTTTCTCACCACTTCACTCTCATACAGACTGTCTACTCATCATCCTAGACAGCATTGCATAAATTTGCATAATGTCCAAAAATATTTACTCTTGTTAAAAAACATAGCTAAGACTCCTACAGTGAAGGAGCAACCTCCTACAGCGCTTTCTGAGCCCTTCTCATTTTCTGATCTCCCCGAGAGGGGTCTAGGTCTTCATTTTCTTTGTCACTTGAGAAGGGAGAATCGTTTTACTCCTCTCTCACAAGAAATCTCTCCTAGTCATCTTACCTGCAGTCAGCTTTCACACATTTCTAAGGACAGAAGTCTATGTGCTAGTCCTGCTCTTGAGTCAGATGAGCATTTGCTGCTGAATTTTCTAGTTATGGGAACCAAGCAAGTTAGTCACCAGGGAACATATAAAGTATAAATGTTTTATCTGTTTTCCACCTTATCCTGTCAATCTTTGCCTGAGGCG
Organism: Cyanoderma ruficeps; assembly: GCA_008694505.1. Classification (NCBI taxonomy): domain Eukaryota; kingdom Metazoa; phylum Chordata; class Aves; order Passeriformes; family Timaliidae; genus Cyanoderma; species Cyanoderma ruficeps. Next base: position 495,162 of record VZDJ01000346.1, read on the forward strand.
TCTGGTATTGGAAATGGCACTGTTGGCTAACCTCAAGGACTATCTGGATATTATATTTCTTAAGAGTGTAATTCACCTTACATTTACAGCCAAGGGAGTATGTCACAATTTTGCTGTTTTTTTAATTGTGGACTTCTAAGTAATATCTGTGCGTGTGCTCAATTCCATGCTTTTCCACCTCAGTTTTTCCTTCCATTTTTCAAATATTGTAATTATCCATTAGGTTATGGAGGTGCCTCTCTTTGAAGTACTAATTATATTTATTACTCTTTGATTCTCTTTTTTCTTTGACCATATTGAAAGTTAGTGCTGAATAATGACGAATTCTTAGGTAACCATCAGTTTTCAGCTCAAAAATTAAACAGTCTTTATCTCTTATGATGATGGTCAAAACACCCTTAATTACAATAGCATTATGCAGTAGCTGTATTTTTTAAGAAATACTAATGATGTGTTATTGGTAGATACTGTAACACTCATTTCTAATCATTCCTTTTCTTCTCCTTCTTTCTTTGTGTACAACTCTGACAGTTTCCATTCTGATTTTTGTCCAAGTGCCAGAAGCATTTTCTTTTCAGTGCTTAATTTTCAGTTCTGCTGTCTGTTACCATTACAACCTCAATGTGTAAATAGCAATCACAGCAAATTCTTTCAAGTTTAGCTGAAAACTGATCTGTTTCAGGTGGGCTGTTCAAGAAATTTGCCATCTGGGGAATTCATCATGTTACTGGGTTTGCCTGCATGGCCCAACCTTGGCAAAATGCTGGGATAACAGCAACTGAAAAAGGCAGGGAAGAGTTACAGGATGGGTGAGTGGGGGAACAGTCACACTATTCACCACAGACTGATGATTCTGAAGGGGATGATGACCATCAGCTGAATTAAGTGCTAACCAAGGGACTTCAAAGACTTCTGAAAGAGAAAACTCAGCTTGAAAAGAGGAAGTATAGGAGAAGAGAAGCTCTGAGATCTGTAATGTGGGGGAAAAAGGGAGCACAAAAAGTGACAGGGACAACAAGACCTTGGTGGATGTGACCTAGTGGCTCTTGGAACTCTGTCTGGACCTGGTCACATGACATCCCTGTGGATGCCCCCAGGCCAGCATGCATGGACCCAGCTTGCATGCCATGGAAAGGTGTTAAACATTGGACATGTGTGATAACATTTTGTAGTATTGTGGTTTATCTCTTGTATTGCTAATATGTATCCTAATTTATAGATTATTGCTTGATAGTTAAATCTTTAATGAATCAATAAACAAGTTTGAATCTGATTTGATTGAAATAATAAGAATATTTTTTCTTTTATTTTTTTCCAATATCATATAGTGAACACATATAAAGTGCCCAGCCAGTGTATTTACAAACTTGAACTAAAACAAGAATGTGCAAGTAGATTATTTTTGGAATTAAATTAAACCACACTGGGTAATACAAATGCAACATAATGAATTTTTGGAACTCAACAGACAATCAGAAATTATTGAGTTACCACCTATCAGCTGGCCAACTGCTCATTGGCAACATCATCTGATCATCTGATTCATCACTCGATAGCAATTTAAAGTCAAGTCTGAAAGCAAAAAGCAACAATTTAATTGCTAATTTGATTGTAGCAATTTTCCCAATTTTACATTTTAAAAAAGTGGTTTTACTGATTCAGGCTGATATAAAATTTTCATCACAGTAATTTTCTATGTTTTTTTACTCTAAGATGTTTTCTCTTAGACATTGTTGAGAGAATATTTCGGTGTTGGAAATGAGCTCTACTTTTTAATAAGGTTGAAAAGGAGAATTTAAAAGGATTATAATTAGGTAAACTCCCAGACAAGTCTCTCCTCAAAAATAATTAATTGTAAGGACTTAGGAGGAAATAACCTTGTAATTTCTGATTTCTTTGCTTGAAAATTCTGCTATTTACATTGTATTAGTTGACAGTCAAAAAGTTATAAAATCTTTGTTTCCATGAAGTGATGTTTGAAGTCGGACTTCCGTCAGACTGAATAGTGAAAATTAAATCTGTCATGCATCTCAAATATTCTATGTCCAGTCTTTTGACATAAGAAGTTTTAGGCTGGAAGTTGAAAACTTGTGTTTTTTCCAATACTGTACTAGAAGTGGGAAAACTTTTGCATTATATTAGCTAAAATCTGTCCAGATTTTTCTTTAAAAGAATCTTCTTTTTTTGCCATGTAAGTATTCTTTTACATTTAGAATGTCAAGAAATTGAAATCTGGAATTTATTTTGGTTGTGTTCTTTTTTGTTGTTGTGTTCTTTTTTGTTGTTTTGTTGACTTTGTTTTTCAGGAAGTTTTGAATTTACAAAAAAACGTGAATTACCAAGACTACCATCATGGTGATAGTATAGTGAAAAGGTACTAAAAATTCTTTCAGAAATCACTTGCTGGGTAGTAGTAACCAACAAAATCTTTAAAATTCAGTGACTTTTAAGAGTTGAACTTTGGGGGTGTTGAACTTAGAATGCAAATATTTTGATTTAATAATAGGAGAAGGAACACACAGAGTAACTCTAAAGCAAACAGTTCATTAGCATAATCTCACCAAAAACTAGGTTTGGAAATGTATTTTTCATTTATGTTTGTTAGAAGTTACTGAAGTAATTTTTTAAATTTCAGAAATATTCACAGAATTCTCAATTTATATGTCTTATCATTTGCCAGTGAATATTGAATGTGGTGGTGTGTTCTGTACAATAAGTTTGCTGTAAGTCTAGGGTTGCACAAAATGGCTTTTCTTTGTACCCTTGTTCAGTTTGCTGTACCCCAGTTTCTCTTTGTAACCCTAAGTTGCTACTTTTCCCCACAGCCTTCTCCAGATACAGCTCCTGATTGGTTTGCTTTTCCCGCCTTGGCTGCCTGTCCATCAGGTGTCAAGAGCCTTTCCCGCCCTGTCAGTCACCCCAAGACCTGCCCCCCAAGTCCAGAAGCTTCTGAGAGGGATCTCTGGTGACTGGCTGGGTTGGAACCTTTCCCCTCCTATCTCCATGTATGTCAGTGTATGTTATGTTAACAACCACTCCATGTTGTACCCCATTGGCTCTGTTCCTACCCTCCCTGACATCCCACCTTCTGTAACAAAACCCTCTCTCTCCTCGTGCTCGGGGTCACTCTTGAGGCACCGGACACGAGACGAGGGGTCTGTGCTGATCCCAATAAACCCGGTTTCGCTCTAAGCCTCTGGAGTGATCCTCCTTTCTCCTCTTGTTATCGTCTTGCTGACGCTTCCCGGTTGCTGAACCCCAAGAACTGCTGCGGTGACGGGGCTGGCCGTGTCGAGGGTAATACCTCACACAGCAACAATTGAAAACTGCTTTCCCAAGTGTGCTGAGGGAGCTGGCAGAAACCTCTTTCGACCATTTACCAGCAGTCCTTGTCATCCAAGGAAGTCCCAGTGGACAGGAACACATGCCCATCTACATGGAAGGATGAAAGGAAGGTTTGCAGAACTACAGACCTGTCATTTTGACCCTGGTGCCAGGGAAAGTTATGGAGGAGATTGCCTTGAGCACCATCACACATTATATATGGGACAACCAGGTCATCAGGCTTGGTCAACATGGGAAAGTCCCGCTTGACAAACCTGATCTCCTTCTATGACAAGGTGACCCACTCAACAGATGAAGGAAAACACCATGCATGTTGTGTATCTGGGTCTTAGTAAAGCCTTTGACACCATTCCCCACAGCATTCTCCTGGAGAAATGGCTGCTCATGGTGTGGATGTGTGCACTGCTACAAAACTGGGTGGCTGGCTGGGCCCAGAGAGGGGTGGTGAATGCAACAACATCTGATTGGTGGTGGGGTGGTCATGGAGTGGTGTTCCCCAGGGCTGTCGTGGGGCCAGTTCTGTTGAACATCTTTATCAGTGATCTGGGTGAGGCGATCAAGTCCAGGCAACACCAAGTTGAGCCTATATGATGAAATCCTAGATTTGACAATGATTATCTCTGCTACTTCATGGAAATACCTAGGAAAAGCTAAATTTTTGTGGTCTCTAGTGAACTCGTTCAGGTTTTATCATTTTGATGAAGATGGCATATATAGAGAGAATTTCCAACAGACAGTGCAAGCTCTTTCCAAACTGTTTGTAAGCCACACAGTTTAAAAACCTCAATCAATGTCCTATTTAAAATTGTGCTAATTATATTTTTTTTTTTGCTTTGCAGAAGCATTACCTTTTTTAGCTTTGAGTAGTTTTCTAGATATTTGTGTTAACTCATTATCATATTTTTAATAACCTTTTATTTTTTGAAAGAGAAAGCAAACAAATATTTGTTTTTCTATGGTTTTGCCTGTTTTTCTGCTTTCAGTATTCAGGTACACAATGTCAAGACCAAATGTTACTGATTTATTCTTTGAGGAGCAATTGAAAGGAAGCAAAAGAGGATTTCCCTTTGCAGGGAAATAATTTGTGCTTTTCAAGCATTATCTTCTGACTTTGCGCACAGAGCTGTCATTATTTGGATGAACATTTCATTTCCTTGGAATGTATTTATTTTCTTAGTTTCTATATTTCTGTATACCAGTATGTCAGACTCTGGCAGTGCTTCATTCCTCAGTAGGGTATGCCAGGGCTGTTATGAATGCTGATGACATGCTTCAATCGTGTCCACTTTTGCAGAACAGAATTATGCCAGCAAAGTATTAAAATATTCTTCCTTCCAACCACTGTAACTTCCTTTTAAAATTAATTATTTGCTACCAGCTAATATTCTTTAAGGGAGTAGAGAGAAGAAACACCTTTGCTACTTATGTACTGGGCATAGCCTAATTAATTTTAATTTTCATCCCTTTGTCAGAGGAAAATTCTTGTCTAGTATATAAAAAGGTAAGGAAAAACCACCCAACTGCTGGGTTTTTTTCCAGTCAGCTGTAGCAATCTACATTCTAAATGCTCAGAATTTGGTCATCAGACAAAGAGGAAATCTATTCCTTCCCTCTCACTTTGAGTTAGTATATTATACCCATAGAAATACTACAATAGTGCCAAAATGGGCCTCACAGTCCAGTAAGTTTGCTAAAAGCATCTGAAGTTAGAAGTATTATCTTGTTAGTGATGGGGACAGTATAACTTTCTCATGAGGAAATCAAACTGATCATGTATCTCTGTATAGTGAATGTCTTGCAATGGTTGATCTGGCTGTGAATATATAGTGAAACAGTAATGCCATTTCAAAACAGGCCATATTTGTGGTTCACTGCCAGTATGTTTTGCAGAAGGCTGTGCTTAATATCTATCACTATCTTCCAAGCAGTGGAAGAGTGAAGTTAAATATATCCTACAAAATACAAGAATAGACGGTAATTTGTTTTAGACTCTATAACCCAATTTTCTTAATTTATTTTCAGTGTTTTCAAATTTCACCCAAACATCTTGCTAATCTCTTAAACATCATTGTATTTACCTCCTTGTGGTGACATGTTTCCTAGGTTGTCAGTTGAACAATTCAGTACTTTAGACTTGAAATATTAATCTGATGGTAAAATGGAAGAAAAAGCTGGTTTGAGCTGTCCTTTGCTTTAGGGTAGTTTCTTTGCCCTTCCCCGTCTTTCCTGCCTGACCATTGTATACTTTAAATATTCATGTGAAATCCTGGCTTTAGCTTATATCAGTTAGAATTTGGCCATCAAACTCAACATAAAGCAGATTGACACTCAGATTGTCTGTTGATGCAACAGTAAAAGATGTAATCATTTTTGGTGAATTTGATCAATGAAGTATGTTAACTAATTTGCTATTTAATAGAATATTATTTAGTTTCTCTTTTCATTTATTATCTATCTTTCATTTCTTTTAATTAAATTGCACACATTTCAATTAAAATGCAATAATTTCATCATTCATTTCACTGTAATTTCTAAAATATCTCAATGTGTTCTAGGAATAAGCTCGTGGCTTTTAAGCAAATGGAAGCCACAGAGACATTCTTAATATCAAGGTTTCTTTTTGTAAGAAAATTTCCAGCATCAAGATATGGATGAAAAAATTAAATGTTTTTAAATAGAGACATTTTTCAGGTTCCAGATAGTTACTTTATCTTAAAATATACTGGAGTCACAGTGAACAGATATTGCACAGTAAAGAAAAATTCTGAAAGCATGGATCCATTGCTCCAGTGAACCTCAGCAATTAAATATCTTAATTTTTATTTTCTTAATATTTATAAAAGCTGAGGTCAATAAAGTGGACCAGAAGGGGAAAAATCTAGTTAGATACATAGGCAGCATGTTAAATGCAATGAAAAGGAAGATCAACTAAATCAAGCTGAGCAAGTGAACTAGCAACCGGAGCATGAAGAGATCCATACTTATCTGGTATTATATTTTTCATATGTGCTTTATGTAGGACATAAACATTTACCTAAAAGAGTGCTGAAGAGGTATGTATTACAGGAACATTTACTGATGTGACAAAGCCAGAAAGAAACCCAAAACCAAACACTGAAAGAGGGTTGCTTAGATTATGTTTTTAGGAATATCAGATTTTTAACATTAGATGTTAGGAAGAAATTCATTACTGTGAGGGTGATGAGATGCTGGAACATGTTTCCCAAGGAGGCTGTGGATGGCCCATCCCTGGAAGTGTTCAAGGTCTGTTTGAATGAGATTTTAAGCAAACTAGTCTAGCGGAAGATGTCCCTGCCCATGGCAGGAGGTTTGGAACTGGATGACCTTTGAGGTCCCTTCCAACTCAAACATTCTATAGCTCTATGGTTGTATGGTTTTTTTCATATAAAGGTGTTATGATAGTTCAATATAAAAATTATACTTATTGTAGAAAGGGCTCTGAGATTCAGGGCTGAGAAAGTTTTCTCCATTTTGGGTGGAACTTTCTTCTAAATTGTTATGTAATTTCCAATGTGTTTCAATTTCAAGTATATATACATGTAGCATAATGGCATTTGAAGCGAAAGTTGGTCTGAAACTGATGCTGCTATGTTATGCATTAAAAGGAAGATAATAACAAATTAATGGTTCAGTGTTCTTACTTGAAAATGGCTCATAGCATCTTTATTGCTCCTAACACATTGTTTTGGCACTTTGTGTAATGTCTTAAAAGCAGGGAAATAGCTTAGGGTGTGATGGGGTTTGCTTACTGTGGTTTATTCAACTGTTCAAACCAGATGTTCTGCCAATGAAGTTGGAAAATACATTGAGGCATAGCTGGCATGGCTACTGATGTGCATCGGTTGCATGTTTTTTCTGAAAAAATGATGTCCTAATCCAAACACTGCCCAAATTGCAGCAAAAGCTTTTAGAGCACAAAGAGTTGACATAGATTTTTTTAAAAATTTTAATACTCCTATACATTTTCATTTTTAAAAATTAAAGACACCTTAATACACAGCAAAAAAAGGTGTGTGAGAAAACTCGAAATAATGTAGCAAATCATAAGTACAGAGGAGACAATATTATTGATGAATTTTATTAATGGAGTCTACTACTGTTCTGTGCTTCAGAACTACGGACATAAGGGTATCTGAATAATGTTATTTAAATTTAATCTATTAACTTGCAGTAACTTTATACTCAAAATATAAAACTCAAATTCACCAAAATAACTAGAGAAAAGTTAATGAAGGCACACACAAGTATAAAAAAATCTGCAGTGAGTTGGAAAACTGGAACTACTGAACAAGCAACAGAAGTTTAGTGTTCACTTAAAAGTGGTGGAGTTGTTTCATTATTTATATTACACATGTGTAATTGCAATAACATGTCTTTGAAATTCCAAATAGAATTAGTTCTTGTTACTGGGAATAATTAGCACTTGTACATCTTGTAGAACAATTTTATTTCATGCAGTAAATGATCACATGAAATAAAATATGAAACTTACATTTATGTTTTATATGTATTGCTTTGGATATAATTATATACAAAAGATAACCCTAAATAAAAAGATGTCAAGTAGATAATAAGCATATATAAAGTATATTAAATGCACAATAAATATACAATCTAAATACATATTATTTTAATTTATACTCAAGGTGGATCAATATAAAAATTTTGTAGTTTTTTGGGCATATTTCTGTGTTTCTGCCTTTATTTGATCCTAACAAATATAAGCTTTCAAGCTGTAATTTTGAAAAAAGTTGCTATTAAAAAAACTTTAATGAGAGAATAAATCTTTTACAAACTATAATACTTCTGAGCACGAAGAGGTAAAGATATTTAATAAAGTGAACGAGATCTTCAGAGTTTGACAGCTCAGTACCTGTCATACAGCAAATCAGCTGGAGACTTGCCCCTAGACACACTTCTGTAGTTTCACGTTTTGATACTCTTACAAGTTCTGCTAACCAAAAATATTTCATGTTAGATAAGTTTAACAGTTTGCTACGAAATTCTGAGAAATTTTTTTGAGAAAGGGAAATCACCTTTCCATGAAACACGACACCAACCTAAAGTAATGAACTTTAAAAACCAAAGTTATATTTTAGCTGTCTAAAGTATCATCGTTCTAACAACTTACAATGGGTTAAAATCCTTTTCATATCCTTCTCAGTTTTTAATAAATATGCTTCTGCTCATATTGTTTTATAATATCATCTGTACCTTACTGTTCAACACTTTGTAGGGTATATAAATATAGATTGTGACTTATGGTCTTGATTAGAGACAGATTTCTGGATGCCCTCAAAATGGCACAAAATTACCACCAGAGATCTGAATGAACTCTGCAGCACTAATAGCTGCTTGCTTAAAATTGTAGCACTGCCCATACAGAGCTTTGGTGTATTTTCCCCACATACTGTCTTCAAAAGCATTTTGAACAACTCTTTTCTTTTTCCCGGGGTCTTTTATTTATCTAATTTGGTTTGCTTTTTGCTGAAGATGCCCAGTATCTGCCCTGATGATGGTCAGTTGGTCATGGGTAAATGTCATTGATAAGATGGGTGTTTTAGTCTGATCCTATTCCAAATCCTTCATCTTCTTTAGATGGGTCTTCCTTGTCAGTACATATGCATGTATGTGATTTGACAGGATGTTCATTGGCCTTTAAAAATGTCCTGGTTTTTGTTTTTTTTTTTTACATTAAAGGAAATTTTGCAATAACTTTTAAAAACACTTATTTCTCGAATACAAACCCAATATTTTTAAGGGTACCTACTGTGCTGAGAGGAAGTAGCATTTGGTGTGTGTGCACACAGATATTGACAAATCATCTTGACATGCCTGTCAGTACAATTGTTCCAGAGATATATTTCTTAAAAGATTTTTTTTTTGCCCCCCAGAACTGGTACATTCACACATCTTGCATCCTGCACTTTGTAGAAATTTTAAACGTTATTGAAAATATCTCTTCTCCAGCCTTATGTCCCTCTCCAGCTACCATGTCTGGACATCACTGCTAGCTGCTGGGGTTAGCACCCCCTGAGTATTGAGCCTCTCTCTTGCTAGTGCACACAAATGCTACTTGTAGCAACTTTCTCATATTTGTCTGCTACTGTGAATTTACACTAGGCACTGCAGACACTTGGAAAACGGTGTTAACTCCTGTACCTTACTATCATTAATGACATTTCTCAGTTCTGCAGTTTGTATACAATATTTCTGGACTTAGAGTGAGTGGAACGTACACTGACACACTTGAAAAAGGATGAATGTCTTCTTATTCTTAAATTGAAATCCTCATAGATGTTGGCAACACAGCTTATATTGCAAGTTCATTGATCTTGCCTTGAGAGCTTTGATTTGCTGGGGTGCTGAGGCAGAAGCATGGTAGGTTTTTTTTAATTAACTGACATGGGAGAGCAATTGTGCACAGTGATTAGAGCAACACAGCTATCATAGAGTAAGGATCAAATTTTTGCTGAGAAATAGGTCCTAAATGAACTGTTGTTCTAACAGAGCACCTATCTCCTCATGGTTGTAAATTGTTTAATCTTCAATAAGATCCCTCCAACCCTCCAAACTAGCTTATGAAAACACCACTGAGTTTATTGTTTTGTACATGCTCTCTTCTCTTGTAGTTATGCTGATAAACTCCTGTCAATGTGGTTATTTTCCATACGAGGAAACTTGGTCATAACATATTTAAAAAGGATGTTTGGTATTCTCATAAGAAAGAAGTTTGAGGATGGATGATTATTGGACCAAAGCTTCTATCTGCAATACTACTACCTTCTAATAAAAATGCCATGTCATTAAGGCAGGTAATTCAAGGACAAGATAATTGTAGAACTCTTAAAAAGATGAGATATCAAAAAATACTTTGGTGGAATGCTTTATTAGGCAAGAAAATATCTATGGTTACATAAATATGTTAATACATAACTCTCAGAAAGAACAAATGCTAGCAACAGAAGTTTAGACTAAATCATTCTCTTTTGGGGCTAGATACGTAAATCATATATCTCTCTGGGCTAGATGCATATTTTTGGATGGAACCCTGGGCACATATTTTGATATTTAATTGGTAGAATTTGAAATTTATTTTATTCCCAAATCAAATAATGTACACTGAAACACTGAGATATACAGGCATCTTTCCTTTAAATGTCTAAATGTCTGCGACTGGTCATCGCAAAAAATATTAAGTTTTAGAAAAACATATCAATAAAAAATGCTACAGTTTGGTTATAAAGACACTTTAAGGGTATGTGTCTTTAGTGTGATTTGTTCATCACACATCCACGTGTGAGTTTTCTGTGCATAGTGGACAGGAAGTCACTGCAAAGGCATACAAGTGAACGATATTAGTAAGCTACATGCATATAACTGTATGAGTACTGTCTTCATCAGCTGAATTTTCTTAGTTAATGTGATTAAATAATGAACTCTTCTAAATTGAATTCAACCTGAGTCATGACATTAAATCTTCATTTCCTGATAAGCTAGACCTTGTTCTTGGTTTGAAGATAACTGCCTTCCTAGTGCCATACTTGTTTTCTGTGGGAAGCAAGGACATAATCTTAGGAAGTTTTCCCTCTCCTGAGACCTAGAATAGAAGAGTTTTAGCTCTGCACTAACAAAGCGTGTCAAAAACTGTTTATTACTTTCAAGTCTAGTATTTCATGGCTCTATAGGCTAAGAAATTGGAATGCAGTGCTGTCCAGGGCAATTTTCTGAGGACACTATGAAGAATGGAAAACTTCATCAAACATGTAAGAGCACTACATAACTCACATATGGGAAGAATAGATACAAAACCAGAACAATTGATGTTGGAAGAGACCTCCCAAGTTCATCAGGTCCAACCCCTCTGCTCAAGTAAGACTGGTTAGACCCAGTTGCCCAGGACCATGTACGGACAACTTTTGAATATCTCCAAGGATGGAGACTCTACAACATCTCTTGGTAACCTGTGTCGGTGCTTAGGGAAAAAAAATGTCTTGGTTCTCAGAGGGAACCTCTTGTGTTTCACTCTGCCCCTTGTCTCTGATCCAGTCACTGAACGTTACTGAGAAGGGTCTTCTTTACACTCCCAGGTATTGATAAGGACCTCCTGAGCCTTCCCTTCTCTGGGCTAAACAGTCCCTGCTCATGGTAGAGATGCTTCCGTTCCTAAATCATATTTGTGGCCCTTTGTTAGACTTGCTCTGGTATGTCCATGACTCTTTTTTACTGGGAAGCCCAGAACTGGACAGAGAATTCCAGATGTGGCTTCACCAGCACTGATTAAAAGAGTAGGATGCTCTACACCAAACTGCTGGCAATCCTTTGCCTAATCCAGATGAGGACAACATTCCCCTTTCTTGCAGCAAGGACACATTGCTGGCTCATGTTCAGCTGCTATTCACCAGGAGCCTCAAGGTGTTTTCTGGAAGACTGGTTTTCAGATGATCACCCTCCAGTATAAATTGGTAAATGAGGTTATTTCTCCCTCGGTGCAGGACTTTGTACTTCCTCTGGTTGAACTTCATGGTGTCCTTGTTAGCCCATTTCTCCAGACTGTAAAGATGCTTCTGAATGGCATCATGACCCTCTAGTCTATCAGACATTTCTTCATGTTTTGTGTTATCAGCAAAATTGCAGGGAGTACATTCTGCCCCATTATCCAGATTGTAAATGAAGATGTTTAACAAGATCTAAAAGTTCTTCAAAGTATATACTGAACAAAAGCACCTGTGCCAAATTTGTGATAAATCCTGTTTGATGTAAGATTCTCCTTAAATATCCTGAAAAAAATATTTCCAGAATTTCTTAGAAAACTTTTGAATCACAACTAATATTATTACATGGAGCACAATTTTCCAGTACCATCATTATTTTTTTGTAATAATTCTAAAACATTACGCTCCCACAAATACTAGGTTGCTACTCAGTTTCAGATAAACCATTTCCATGGTACAACCTCAGATTAACCATTAGAATGTGAAAGCTCTCCCAAAAAACCCCTACCTAATTGAATCTCATATACACAGAATTCATACCTAATAGTTGTATCTTATTAATTTATAAAGTACTGGATGATAAATTGAATAAATAGTATAGTTCTAGCTCAGCACACATCAGATAAAAATGAACCTGATTTTTTTAGTTTGATACTATCTCTTTTTTTTTTTAATGTTTATTAGATTGCATGGAAAACTAAGGCTTTACCACATTTACATCTTGCATAACAAACATAGCTGCGCCGACACAATAGACAATAGCATGCAAGGTAATAGTTGTCTTAACTTTGCCTGAAGAAGCTATCTGAAAAAAAGCATTTAGCTTTTTGTTTTACGTTTTCTTTCCTTTTTGTCCCTATGACATCTCAAACTGAAATGCTGCAAATCCTCTTTACCTTTAGTTTTGTTTGTGTGTAGAGCATAAACCACATTTAACACATAATTATTTATTATGTATTTGTTGTAGTCATTTTAGAAACCAAAATTACTTCCTTCCCTGCTGTTTTCAATCTAGTCACTGGATTCACCAGGGATGAAGGCTGACCGGTACAGTAAAGAGTAAGTGGAATTTTTTCATCCAACTTTACTGTGTGTACCAAATTCACACCTCTAAAATAAAAAATGACATATTTATTATTTTGGAAGGCACCTTGGTTAGTGGTTAGAAAAACATTGAAATTAGTGATGAGAGACAGGAGACTGCAAAGCGCTGATAAATAAGGTTAAATATGCAGAAAGAAAAAATTAAAATTCTGAAAATATGATTAACTTAAGTAGAAAAAAACCTAAACTCTGATATTCTTTTGTTAATTGAGGAGGAAGGTAAGTTCCATCACTATGCAGATAGCAGCAAATGTTCAAATATATTTGGTTTGTGTCTGAAAAGTAGCTGAATAGGGCTGTGGTTTTCTGAGTAGCCAGGTGGTGGTTGTGTCCTAGGCAAGGCTGCTTCATCTCTCTTGCAGAGAGTTTTCCTTGAGTTTCTTCCATGTATTTTTCAGACACCGCTGTTTCTGCAACCACAGGATAAACCAGGTCAAGGAGATCGCTTGGAGCTATCAGCAGTGGAAAAAAAAAAATGCAGGGGGATTTTTGAGCAGGGTCGTGTTCCACAAACAGTCCAAACTTTATTTTGTGTTTTCTGTCAAAATCAAGTTTACTGAAATACCATCTAGATAGCGGCATTTGGTTCAGGAAGGGTGTTTGACATTTTGTCAAGTATCTGACACCTTGTCAGATCATCACTGAAAAGCTATCAGAAATACATTCATGGATCATCAGCATTAATTGTGTTACAACTAGTCATCCACCCACTGGGACAATGTTTTTCATACTTCTGCTAAGTATGAAGGAAGCATCTGTGTGAGCAAACTACAAAACAGACAAAAATATCTGTTTGATAAAAATATCTGTTTGATAAAAATATCTTGGCAGATTGGCGGGGAGGTGAGGATTCATCACCATACATTAAAAAGGACTTCAGGTGATAGAGATCAGGAAAATTCTTTTTAGCCCTTCAATATGGCCTTTATTTTGACTATGCACAGTCACAGTAGGATGCAAATACAGTAACAGCCACCTGAGAAAAGGTGATAGACTTGCAAATATAATCTTATGGGGCATAAGTGAGTTATCAGAAGGGCCTCTTTTTGTACATTGTCAGTGTTCTGGAAGAAGACAAGTTTATTGCTGATATAATGTGTAGATGAAATAAAAATGCTAAATGAAGTGCTAAATTAAAGTTTTTAGAGATTTTTCTTGACTAATTTTTTGAGTTTTTGCTGAGATCTCAAAAATATCATTCTTGCAGAGTTATGAATTTTAGAAAATTATAGTAGAAAGAAAGTATGCTGGATTTTATAATTTAATATTTACTTTTGCTGGGATTTACATTCTGGCAAGATTTTTAATTTATAACTGCAAAAATTTAATACAATTACAGAGAGGTTACTAGTTTTTGTATGAACACAGAGGAAACTGTTACTTCAATATTGTTTATTTATTGATTGTCTATAGTACAGCCAATGTTCATGGTTTCAGAAGAGTTATTGGAAATATCTGGAGTCTGAGAACTAACTTATTGAGAGACACAAGAAAAATCTGGTCACATTAATCTTCATAGAAATATAAGAAGAGTTTATTTTCACACAATCTCTAGCAACGATAGAAGTAGAAAATTAGTACTAAAGGCCCTCAATGTGGCAGAAGACAAGTTTCAAGAATGTTGAAAAGTCTATCAGAAATTAGGCATTTTCTTTTTTCTTGTTGAACAAGCCTTCCAGATGCTAGAGTAGATTCTTCATGCACCTGAATTGTTTAGTTCAAAATTAGATATGTTTCTAAATAATAAACACCTAGAAGAAATGCTCTAGGACAAAATAAATACTTGATGAAATTCATTGCTCTGATTAGAACAGATACAATTGCCATTCTTAGCTTGAAAATATTAGTTTATGATCTTGAATACAGAAAATCATAGTTTTCACTTTTTAGGAATAACTGGGCATCTTTTGAAAACTCATGAACAGGTTTTGATTTTTTTTTTTTTAAGGCTACTGAAAGCAAGTTCAAACTACCTTAAGGGCTAAATGAATACCACATGCTGTCTTAGATCCTAACACGTTTTCACTTCTGAAGAATAAACAATAAATGGGAATTAGCCTTAAAATTTATTTTTTTAAACTCTCTGGCACATAGCTCTCTGTGTTCTTTGAACAAAGGGAATTCAGTGAGTTAGATTTCAAAAGAACTCAAAGAAATGACATCTCAAAGAAATGGCCAAATAACTCAAAACTTGTCTCTCTCTCTCTATGTCTCTGTGTCTGTCTCTCTTTCTCTATCTCAAAACTCCATGATGAGGGATGTTCATGACACAGGTTTTTGAACAAACAGCCAAACTGCTGCCTAGAAAACAACTGAGGTAATTCTGAACTTTAAGAAACTCTGTAGTGTTAAGGTCCCAGGTTGAAAAACAAAATCCAGGGAAGTAATAGAAACGATATTCATCCTTTGTCCAAAAAATAAATTGTTGAACTTAGCAAAACAGTCTTAGAGTAATTTCTGCTTGTCTTTAAACTTGTTTTCTTCTCTAAACTGGATAAAAATCAGCCCTCTGGGATAGCTAATTTGATGGCTAGTTAAGTTTCTTTCAGTGTTGCCCTTTTTAGCGGGAACTCAGTCTTAGCTATGAAGCTGTGAAATGGCAAACATTTCAGCAAAGATATAGCATTGACATATTTGGTTAATATTTCCCCTATTATTATTATTTACTAAATAATGAAACAAAATACACATTTTAGAGAAAATTAACATCCAGGATAATAAAACCAGTTCTAAAGATTTAATCACTGAAGATTTAGAAAAATAATTATTGTTTTATCTTTTTTTTTTTAATCCTTATCTAAGGAGCTCACAACTGGGACATTCAAAGTCTTATTCACGTTCATAGTAACTGGAGTTTGATTAGGTGCAAGGTTAAATGTGAGAATGAAATGCAGGCAACTGTGTTTATATATATTTTTCTACTATATGACTGGATGTTTTTAACTACCAAACGAGTAAAATTGAACAACACTGACATCCTGATAACTGAATTCACCTAGTAACACCAGACATTTGAAAATGATTGACCAGCAGGCTGAAGATCTGTCTTTATCACAGAGAGATCATAAAAAAATCCCCTAAGAAACAGGCATTTCCAAAGAATACTACAAGCAAAATGCCTAAAAATTCAAAAGCTCAAGGACTATCTTCAAAAGGCAATTTATTTTAATTCTTTAAACCAGTAGTCAGCATTGTGATTTTAAATCATATTTAATTAATAGTTTATCTTATATATTATATGTATCAGAATATATCAAATACTTTTAAAAGATTTCTGAAAAAGAGAATGCTGCATTTCAACTTCAGTCTGATTTGGCAGATACGCATCCAACAGCAGATATCTCATGTAAAATTTATGCACTTGATTTTTTTAAAAAAAGATAAGTAAATACATTGCATAATCACAGAAATTAATTAACCCAGTCAGAATTAAATAAAATTAATCAAGTAGTTATATAGACTTTTTGGAGTCAGAATAATAGTACTATTATCTAATTGTGTCTTTGCAGATAATGAAGATAAAACTCTGCTTTTTAGAATTACAAATGAGAAATTTCTTTTACATATAAATTTAATAAATCTTTCCAAATAT
>VZDJ01000346.1:516718-556718 GCA_008694505.1 Cyanoderma ruficeps
ATTCTATCAATCTAAACCCGAAAAATACTGTTTTCTGACTTCATCGAAGTCCGGTGTATTTTCACACTTTAATATTATATTAGGCCACATTAAAAACAGGGGTTTTAATTTATTATCACATAGATGCCTCTGTTATTATACTGACTGAACGGCTATCACTAAAAGATTCTTAATTTCTTATATTTTTCTGGTGTCAAATTTCAAAATAATTTGAAAACTGCATACAAAGGAATTATGTGCTGTAAAATGCTATTTGTGAAGCACTTGTTTTAATGCTTAGTGTTATTCCATGATATCCTAGACCTGTTAACTACGTGTGCCTATACGTCTAAAGCCATATATTTATGAAAGAGTATAAAAACAAATACATGTGTGTGGATTTCTGTCTGTGCAGGAACACATACACCTGCACACTAACAGAAACTCATGTGTGCACATACTAAGGACTAAATATTTAAATTAAAGCCTATGTACATATATCTTTTAGGAAAATGGTCAACAAAGAACAAAGGAAAAATGTCTTTGTCTTAAATCACTTATTTTTCTGAGCGCTGGCAGTGCACGGCTATGGTTTCTTTTGGTCTAAGGAAAGATTGCCATCTATTGGATGACCTTGGAAAAGAACGGGTTTTTACTATGCATTTGCTCTGTAATTCATGAAAAAAATATAATGAAATTGAAGGCTTCAAGCTTAAATTGTACATGTTACTACTGTTAAATGGCATAAAAACTTCTTTATTTTCAAAATTGTGATTTTGAATCCTAGATTGATTTATGCTGCAAAATACAAAGGGAATAGGTGTTTGCTTTAGAAGGCATGAAATACTGGATGTGCATGTATACAGTAAGCTCTAGTAGCAGTTTAAATGTTTGCAGAATATTGAATCCAAGTTTCTTTATTTACGTTTACTGTAATACAATGAAAAAAGACTTAAGCCAGCTATCGATATAGTTATAATATATTTTCCTCTCAAGATTTGGGAACGGAATGATGCTCTTCT
Source organism: Cyanoderma ruficeps (assembly GCA_008694505.1). Taxonomy (NCBI): domain Eukaryota; kingdom Metazoa; phylum Chordata; class Aves; order Passeriformes; family Timaliidae; genus Cyanoderma; species Cyanoderma ruficeps. The sequence continues at coordinate 517,720 of VZDJ01000346.1, forward strand.
CCTGAAATCAGCATTTTCCCAGCTCTTACAGAGGGTTGCACTGCATTGCATTTAAAACAAAAATATCACTCAGCTTGAGCTTAAAATGTAAAGCTTTCTTTTTTTTTTTTTTTTAAACTTACAGCCCAAGAACTTGCCAGTCAAGATGAAAAACTTCGTCTAATGGAATCCAGCTTGAAAGCAACTCAAGAGCAGCTAAGTGAGCAAATAGAAGAAACAGTTCACCAAGAACAGAACAGTAGAAAATCACAGACGGAGAGCTGAAGACCCTGAGAAAACCTATTCTAACTTCTGAAGAAGAAATTAGTGATTACAAGTGAGTTTCTTCTTTTTCGGTATTTGAGAAACAAAAGACATTAAAGTCAGCAGTAAATCCTTTTAATATGTACTGTATTAATCCTTTCTCTCAGGTAAGATGTAGTGTAAATGTGTTCTGTAGCTCTATTGAGTAAACTATTAAATCTAAATGTTTGATTAATGTATGTTTTAAAATACGTCATGCACTTAAAAATATTGTCTGTTGAAAAATACAATTATTAGGAGTCTGGTTTATTTTTAAAATTAATATTCTGCAGCGTTGAAGTAGAATACGATGTGTAATTCTTTATTACCTATCTGTTAATGGTATTCTCATCTTCCTCTTTTTAGAGACCAAAGGTTACATATGGGTCTTATTGTCTTTCTTCTTTTTGTTAGAGAAGCTGCCTCTAAGCAAGAGGCTACCAAATTAAAGAAAATTTGGTGTTTGAACTTTTAGTCAAAATAGCAAGGCATATATGAAGTTGTTAACATTAACAAAAAAGCAAACTGTATACTTTAGAAGAGTTTACACTGAAAAAAATACTTTTGCTCTAATCAGTCAAATTTAGTATCTATTAGATTGAGGGCTAACTCTTAGGATTTAATATAAAAGCAACAATGTTCAAAAATTAAATCTTATAGTTTAGCTTAATATTAACTATATTTTATATTGAACCACAAAGTTATTCATTTTTTTGAGTTCTTGGGATTTAGACTATGCTAAAAATTACTCATTTCAGTTGATGCTTTTTCCGTGCATTCTCTTCTTATTAAAGTTATGTTGCACTAAGCAATCCCTATATATGCAGACTGAATTTCAAGCTGTTTCTTAATATCATAGAGCATGGTGAACACTTTATACAAGATAATTTGTCTGCAAAAGAAAAGTCTGTCCTTTTGGAGGTGGATTGAACATTTCGAGCTAAATGTTTTATCTCAGATTTGTGGCAAGCATCAAATATTACCTCAGCAAATGTTCTCTGAGGAAGACTTGCTAAATTCAGATGTAACAAACATCCCACATCTAAAGCAAAATATTATATACGCTCAGTGTAAATGAATTTTAGACTGGAACTTCCTCCTTTCTTCAGCTCAAATGTTTTTAGTTAATATTTATGCTGAAGACTGGGAAAAGGTTCATGGGAGAAACACTGTCTTCAGTAACGTGTCTTCATTTCTTTAAATAAAATACCTTGGTGGTTTTCAACCTGTAGTTATATCTCTAAAGACATTACTAGTACTTCTCTAGGGAAAACACTGTCACTGATTTACTTTCCTAACACAGCTTGAATCTTTTGCCATAGTGGGTTTTCTTAACCATTTGAAGTTATCCTTCAGTTTACAAAATGCAATGTTATGCCTAATCTTATAGATAGTTCTTTGTAAATAAAAAGATGCAAACTTCTAGGACTACTGATTGTGGCAACTTAGTGTGAGATGTGGGGGAAGGAGAGGGGAAGTAGAATTGAAACTCCCAGCTGTAACTGATTGACTGTCTCATGAAATACAGCTTTTGAGAGAGCAGGAATTTTGCAAAAGTTCACTGGAAAGAGTTTCACTAAGGTTGAAATAGAAGGCCAAATGATAATCATTAAAAGATTTTTAAGAAGGACTTTTAAAAAGATTTTTTATACTTTATATGAACAAATAAAACTTGAATGAATCTCTGCACATGCAAAAATTATTAACTAACCGACCTTTTTCTGTTCTGTTTTCTACACTTGTTCAGTGACTTTGGAAGTTTGTTAATTCAGCACATGAACATAATAAACTTTGAGTAAGGGAAATCTTTTCTTAGATCTATTGATTATCAGAATTATTTTTTATTTAATCTTACATAAAATTTTGACTTTAATTTTTGACACCATTGTTTTTTAAAAGTACTCTGATGCATTGCTGCAGGATTACAGTAACCAAATTATTTGTTGAATCTGGAAAGTTAAAACTGAAAATTCAAAACAATAGGTTTAATAAAGTGGAACTGATAAATCTAAGATATTAACAACAAAGTCATATAAATATTGAAATTTCCCTATAAAACACGATACTGTGTACTTGAAAACAGTAATGCTGTGCCAGCCAGTATCTGCTCTGCTCTGCTCCTTGGGAGACAGAAAGAACAATGTATCTCTGTCCCCTGAGTCTTTTGGGACAGGGAATGTCATAGGGGTTATATTTAGTCACTAAGAAGGGTACTGCATGTGTCATAAAGTAACATCCCTTTGGTGCTGACTTATTCAAAGTCATACAGTCCTGGACTTTTCTTTCCTTCCTCCGCAGTGAATCTGACAAATGCAGCTGGTATCAAGGCAAGAGCACAGGACCATACAAAGAAAAATACAGCACAGCATAAATTGGTCACTTAAAACTACATAGAGTCCTGAGATTCTGCTATAGCTCTTGTGAGGCCTTTGAGGGGAAAGGTTCATTTCTGTGTGCCTTTATTTCCTTGTTGTGAAGTCCTTGTTATAAGTTATTTTTCATGGAAGTGGTGAAAAAAGGAAAGGATTGACTAGGATTTAGAAACAATAAATATCCCTTACATTTATTAATTAACCTGTATAAAAATATTTATTTTTAAAACAGAGTAAAAACATTCTCTGCTAATTTCACAGGGTGCCCTAAATACACTTATTTCCTAGGGAAACAACTGAAAGTTTTTTAGAAGTCACAGGCTTTGTTTGTTGTATGCTTATCCTGGATGAAATAAACCTAAGGTTACACAACCCCAGTCCCACTCCCCAGCCCTCCACCCTACTTGCCTCCCCTGGTATAAGCCTGTTACACCTGAAAGATTTGTTCGGAATGTCCAGTGGGAACCTGGAAATCGTAATAATTTGTAGTATCGATTGTGTGAAGCTATGCAGCTGGGGCCTCTGGTGAATAGACAGGAATAGACATTTTATTGATTAACTTTTACAGTCATATTTTCAGGACTCTGCTGCAACATAATTTTCACTTCCCAGCTTTGTGCTGCTGCATCATGAAACTTGGATTCTTCTCTCTTAACATTTACCCACCTGAGAGAAACAGTACAGACTTGTCTTTTTTAAGCTGTGGTCTGCAGAAATGCATAATATCTGGTGTAGTGAATTCTTTTAAATTTCCCTTCTGCTGTCACAATAAAGTGAAAAATCTTCACAAGTGATGTTAGCAAGTATTGAACAAGTTGCACATCCTCTCTAACCCCCATTAGATGCTATTTGTAACATCTAGTAATTCTATTTCTCCTTTGCATTTTCATTCTCATGTTTTAAATGGATAATATTCTCGCAAAAGCCACCCCCCTCTTTACATCCACAAATTCCAGAAGTGCTTAAAAGGAAAACAAGAACTGCCCCATAATGAAATAGATGCTTTTATTAGTCAGTGAAATTTTAAAAGGAGCAGACAAAATGTTCACTTGAAAATCTGAAAGGAATTATCAGTAAAATCTGATTCATTTTCAGGAGTGACATCCTGCATTAACTAAAATTGCTTATAAGATTACTAAGAAGACTGGATTTCAGTCCAGTCACTAACAATTCAAAAAATATCAGTAGATGTACTGAAGTCTTATAGAAACAAATCCCAAAACCCATTTTTTTAATTTCTGGTGCTATTAATTTCCAGAAAAGAACAAAAATGGCATTGTGCCATTGTGAAAAAGACTGTTGCATATTTGCTGGTTTCTTTAGTATGGGTTACTTTGTACATTAGATTCCTAAGCCATTTCTCTTTTATGCACTTAGAAAATTACCAGTGAAAATCCTCATCCACTTTTATTCACTGAGTGGCTGTTTATTGTTAGTTATTTTATGCGCTTACTTTCATGTGAACCATGTTTTTAACATAAGTTTAATAATGCCTTGTAGGCTAAATATTCATCACCCCATCATCACTGGTCCTAATACGATGTAAACGTCTGTCATCCTGCTACTTCTTCTATGATATGTGGCTATTAACATCTTCTAATTATGACAATGCTTAAGATATTCGTGGTCATGTTTCCTTTTGTCCTTCCCCTCTCATCAGAGACATGATGGTGTGCACCATATGGAGCTACAACTGAGGCAGCAGCTCTCTCATCCATCACAAAAGGTTCACTTTGTTTACCATTGTCAAACTTATGACTGAATGATTCCTATTTTGTTTAAAAGAATCAGGAAAAGTGTGGAGGACCTAAAGGTAAGAATAAAAACATCAAAGAAAGAGGATAAGTAGCAACTTGCTCAAGACCTCAGCGTTCACTGGTCCTGGAATAAGTAGAAATAGTCTCATCAGGTGAAGAACTTTAAAATTTGAAGAAGTGGCTACATTTCCTTCTATGCATGTAAAATTAATGTATTATTTAGCAAACTGATTAATAGTGGTATGAGACTTCAATGGCATCCTAGGCCCCAATCTTTCAAACAGATGTGAATGCAAGTCACAGTTTCACAGTTTTGTGAAACCAATTACCCTATAAACATGTGAAAAACTGTTCACAAGCTTGCAATATTGAAGATGAAAACTGCTTTAAGGATCACTTATGATTTTGCTTTGTAGCTGTGATGTTTTATTATAAAAGTAATGAATTGTGATGTAAAGATACAGGAAATCACTGAAATATCTGACTGTATTTTAATTTAGGTTAGTTTAATGAAAATCCAAATTAGTGTTTATGTGTGTGATTTAGTTAAAGAACAGGGAAATTGTATTCCCTCTTCTGAACCTTTGTGGAGACATTAAATAAGATCAAAGTAGTATTTCAGTAAGTTTTATGTGTTCAAGGTAGATAATCCCCTAAATGTTTAGGACTCCATGAATAGCATGTTAACTGAATTTCTAGATTTCCTATTCAGTTTCTTTCTTCTTTTCTATTTTGACATATCCAGGCTAAGGCTTCTTGCAGTTGTGGTAACCTTTTTATTATGAATTAGGCAAGGCAAATTTAAAAACTTTTAAGAGGTAAAAAACTTGAAATGTTTTAAATATTTATTAAATAAATTAGATGCAAAATATAACAAATTGTTTCTTAGAGCATTTTTTTACACTGCACAAATTCAGAACTAATTATAGTTCCCAATTTTAATAAAAGAATTCTAAGGTTTATCATGACATAGGTGAAGGCTGCTTGACTCCATTACTTTATCTTTAACAGAAATTGCAAATCTGAAGTATTTTAATAAGATTGTGCTTTAATTTGCTTTTTAATTTCTAACTTACTGGAAAAGTAAGACATTAAGTGAATAAAAATTTGTGTTTATTGACTTTCACATTATCTATGACAAATATTAAAAAAACCCACCCAAAATTATTATCTGTTCAAGTATAGTATATGATCCTGTACATTTGTGTCTTCCCAGACACTATAGCTATGCCTGAGAAAACCTGAATTGATTGCAATGGAAATCCAACTGACAGTAAGTATTTGCAGTGGCAGACAAAATTATTTAAGAAAAGAGAATATAAAATTAAGAAAGACAGATGGACTCATAAGAGTGAAATACAAATAGTCTGAATCAGGATTGATTTCAACATAATGTGGTGGAGGAATCCCCACTTATTGATCAACTTTAAAGCCCATGCACAGCACTTAAAAAGATAAAGTAAGCAAGGTCAGATAATCAAAGCATTTAAATAGTAAAAACAGCAACTGCCACTGTAGACTGGTAAAATAAATCCATAATACAAATTGCTTTAGCAAAAAGTGGATGAGCAGCTGATCTTCCTATTGAACTTTTATACTGTTCAGTGACCACACTGGGGAGAGGATTGGAAGAAATGCCTTGAAGATCAATATTGAGTGAGAGGTAGCAGGGATTCATTCTGAACATGAAAGAATTACAAGTATGAGAGTAGAAATCCTTAGGAAATGTCATCAAAAAAAGACTGTTCTTTTAAAATATCACACATATTATATGAACATAGTATTAGGTGATATCCCGTTATGATCTTTGAGCATTTAAAGCTTATTAAACCAGAAGTTAATTTATTGAAAAACATAAAAATAGAACAAAAAGAACTAATGATTTTAATGAAATTAGTTCTAAGAATTTAGTAACCTCTATCTTCAAAACAAGGGGAATTTCAATCCTCTTAATTAGTATAGTGTTCAGTTTAGGCTGCTACTTTCCAGCCATATGTATTTCAAGTTTTTCCTGAATAGGAATGATGAATCAGAATATTGTATTGTTTCTCCTTTTTTGATCTTTTTGTGTTTTTTGAAGATCAACATGTACCTGTAATTAACATGTTTACTGTAAGTACTTTTCTTCAGATCTGTTTTAAATAGCATTTTCTCAGACATTTTAAATAATCTGTAGAAACTACAATTCTGTAATGCAAGTTCTCCAAATTTCAGTTTTTCCTAAACCTGTATAGGCTTTTCATTTTAAAATAGGTGTTAAAAATATGCCATAGCTTTCATTTATACATTAATTTTTCCAGCACTATTCAAAAAGTATTCTTGAGAGAGAAATACTAGAGGTGGAAGTATTATAGTGGCTCATTGTTTCAAATATGTTGTTTTCATTCCCTGTTTTATTACACCATTCTATGAGAAACATTGTATTTTCATGGATATACTACCCCTTTAAAATGAAGAATCCTTCTTTTTTCTTTATTTTTGACTGTAATCTTCCTTTACTTTCAGGCTCATTACCCTACCTATAAAAATGGTGTTATTGTTAGAAATTAATAATTCAAGGTGTGGCGGTATTTGCATTTTAAACAATAAAAAAGGAGCACTAAAACAAGTGTTTCAAGGATATAGAAAATATATTTAAAAATAAAAAAAAACAGTAGAGTGAGCATTTGCATTCTCTTTGAAGATCTTTTTTGACAAAATACATTAGAGTAACTGATTCCCAAAATCATGAAGTTTGTTCACTATGGTAACTGTACCATACATTTTGTAGTGCTTAAGTATTTAAAACTACTATTAGCTCCATTTTTGCTGTATGAATTGCTGATTACAGCAATTTCAATGGTAAAATCGTGAAAAGCCATATTCATAGTTGTGAAAGAAAGGTCAGCTTATTTGCATTCAGTAGGAACTTGGAGGGCCATACAACATACTTTTCCTTTGGGATTCTTACGGTTATTGATTTGTATACAGCTGTCGGAAAAATTATTTGGAATTATATTTCACTTACCACTGGAGGCTGTATATTAATAACAACGGAGTTCTACATTAAAAAAAATAAATTAGAACCAGCAAATTAAATAATTGTCATTTTTAAAAATTAAAATTGTTATACTTACCGTTTTTAAAATAATCTCTTTTGAATAGCTGGAGGAAATCTATTGGTGAACTTTTGTTTAATACTCACGGTACTGTTATTAGCACAAAAGTGCATAGGCATTTATATTAAGGTGACATAAAGTATTCGAAACTTCCTATTCAGTAGTAGTCTCCATAGATGCTTATAAATCAATACAACACTGAATCATATGCTTAGCCTTCCTTATACAGTGATTTTTTTCTTATATAACTGTATAATTACTAACCCCAAAATGTAATTTAAATATATGAATAATCCTGTCCTAAAAGATAATCTTATGTTTGTGCTCCAATCATTAAAGGCCTTTCAGGACCAAGAGCTATATCAAATCATAAGAAAACGTTATAGCCATCCTGGACTTCTAGCTCTTTAGGTATGAAAAAATATGGTTAGAGTCATCAAAAAACATCTACATGGGTAACATACCAACATACCAACAATGTGGGGTCAATTGTCAAACTGCAACAAACTTTTGTCTAAATGGAGAGAACTTCAAATTTTCAGATAGCAATGATGCTCAGGTGGTATGCATTTGAAACCTTGTTTGTATTACATTGATAAATACTGTACATGATTAGTGCATATTTCTCTGAACTTTTAACACTTTAAATGGATTAGAATGTCTTATTTTGATCATATCCATATTGTTCATTAAGATAAGATTAGGTCCTTCAAAAATGTTTGGCTTGTTTCCATTGCACTCAAAAAAGTTTAAAGTAGAATATATAGAATACAGTTTTCCATAGTGTGCATATATAACACATGTTTGAGATTAATCAAATCATAGTCACCTCTAATTAACAGCAGGGAGCAATTCCAACATGGGACAGGGCCAGATGACCAAGAAATAAAGCATATATTTAAAAGATGAACCATGCTAAGAAAAGAAAAATAGGTTATGACTTGTGTCTTAAAAATACTGCAAAGTTTTTAAACCTGTCGTTCTGTGCATGTGGTTTAAACTTTTTATTTTGCTTTGTTTTTTAACTGGGCCAAAAATTTTTAGAACCCTACAGTTTTGTAGGTAAATACAGTTTTCTTTCAAAGTTAATTCTTTCCATTCTTCATAATTAATAGATTAAACGCCCCCCGACCTTTGCAAATTCAGATGAGGAGCTTTTTTGTTCAAATTCTAGAAATGTCTGATTTGTAAGCCAAAATTCTGTCATTTACCATGGTGCTTGCTTAACACCACAGGAAAAGCAGTGATCAAGGATATACATTGAAGTAAGGTGAATCTTTCCTCCTGTTTTTCTTTGTTTGTGTGATTGGTTGGTGTTTTGTTTTGTTTTGTTTTGTTTTGTTTTGTTTTGTTTTGTTTTGTTTTGTGTTTTGTTTTGTTTTGTTCATTAGGAAGTTTTATAGTTGATGAAGAAGAAAGCTCTAGGAAAAGAAGTTTCATTGTGCGATGAAGACAACTGGAGAATTCAATACCTTCCTGTCCTTTCCCTCAGACATAATGAAGATACTACCTCTAATCTTTTCTGAATATCCAGTGTGAGATGCTGCTATCTGATCTGTGGCAGACTGAACTTTGCCAAGAACAACTGTAGCCAATGTTAATTTGCTTTAAACAGTTAAAGGTCTTTACAAAGAAGCATTAACAAAAGACATGAGAAAACAATGTTCTGTTGTGTCCTGTCTCTGACTGGGAGTTTGTGGCAAGGCCATTCTCATGGCAGTGTAGGAAAATAGCTCCTGAGCACACGCAAGGTTTTCCATCTCTCAGTGATTCAATAGCTGCTAAACATGCCTATGAAAAGGGGAAAGCTCTATAAGAGAGACTAGAGAGCAATTCTTCCTAGATCAACCTGGAAAAATTTTACTTCAAAATAAAAGAGAAATTAATCTCTGTTCTTATATATCCCAAATGAGAGCTCTGATATAAAACATTTCACAATTTATTTTTGCTTAATGTGAGTCTCCTTATCTTCTTTTACCCCATGTTCTCAAATCCATTTACTTCAGCACCCTATGTATGAAATGATAATAGAGATGTATTCTCATGTCATGGATGCTGATATTTAGGAAACACTCAGACACCACTGTGTTGAAAATCAGTGGCTTTTTTATGTTGTCTTTTTCGTTGTGTAACAATGTTAGCTGTGTTTCTCAGTTTTAGTCATGTAAGCGGGTGTATAAAGACATTATCTGTAAGCTGCAGATTCGGAATTTGCCATTGAATGGACTAGAAGTTTGTTCCAGGATGTTGTTTTAGACTTAACAATTTTGTGCAGTGTCCATGATTTCTAAAAGGAATCATATGAGTACTAATTTGCTTTGGAAACTCAGAACAGTTTTTTTTTCATTCATATCAGCACTTGAATCTTGTACTTTATACTCTAAAAGATAATTTATAAGAAATCAAAATGCTTGAATGTTTGTCCACTAAGTGATAAAAGATCTCATACAAGCTGGATGTTTAACGAAAGAGATATTACCAAGTGATACATCTAAAAATATGCAAACGTGCTTACATAGGTTGGACAGAAATTATTATACTTGGCAACATTAATTCTGATATATTTGGAATGCTGAATATTTGAATTTGCCACAGTAATGTTTTTTTTTAAAGTAAAATCAGCATCAGATCCTCCTTCCAAGTCAAGGGGATTTCAAGAGGTACCCAACTTAAAAATAAAATTGGATTCACCTCTTTTATATGAATATTTTTCAGAAGGAACAACTGTGAAGGGATTCCTTGCTTGGTGAGCTGTATTGTCTGCCTTAATCAGATCAGACAAGAGATGTGGCCAGCAGTTTATCTAGCAGGGAAGTAACAAGGTAGCAAAAAACCCCAGGATAAGTAAGGGCCATAGCACACCACTGACCTTCTCCAAGACACAGGAACTTTTCAACAGAATGGATGTAGAACTTAGACAGATGATAGCTTACTCTCTGCAGGCACATTCTCTCATGTATTTTTTTGTTAATATCTTTCTTAGAAATATCCATTTAATTTTAATTTTTCACTTTTCAAGATAATTTGGCTCTGAGCTAAAACTCAACAAGAGAAACTTCAATACAAATGGATGAAGCTCAGCAAAGCTCTAGGTAACTCAAAAGTGTGTCTAATAATGGAAAATTCTGTGGTAGTTGGAAGAATGATACACAACTGTAATGGAACCCTGGCAATCAATGAAGTTACAAGAACTGGGGGTGTTTTTATGGCATCATCTTGCTAAAACTGGTGAGTGTGCAAAGGATTTTTTGCTCATAGACATCAAATGAAACCTAAAATAAATTCTAATGAAGGAAATTTAACCTTGATGTAAATGTAATACTTGCCTTGACTATCACTTTCAGAATTGTATATTGACCCTTTAGAGATAAACATCATCAATATCATGCAAAAATTCAAAAGATTTTTTTAAAGCTGAGAAATAATCTTGTTTGTTTTCTTGAATTATTTTTCATAATTGTAGTCAGAGATTTATATGAAATGGACTTTCATTTGTCATCTATTGCTGTCTTCATATAGTCTACAACTGCCAGCACCTTCTAGAACCAAGAGATGAGTTGAGAGAGTGCCATGGTTCTGCTCGATTTAACCTTTGATTTTAAGTTAATTGATTTACATTCATTTGGAATTCCCTTTCAGATGGATATTTCAGTAGTTGGAATTCATAATGGCAACACACATTCTCTTTCTAAGTCTGGTAACCTTTAAGATTACATGATAGCCCTCCTTAAGGCTAAAAGAACCTAAGAACTGCAAAAAAACCACCTGAATGTTTTGAAGAGAAACTTCTATCCTCGGACATGACAATACTGAATCCATCCTTTTAATTATAGATTTCTCATCAGACTTGAGTGTTCTTTTGTAGATTGTAGTGTTCACTATTGTTAATAGTAGCCCACTCAATTTCTACCAAAAATGAATGGAATTTGTCTGAATGGCTTGGTTGATTTTCTTTTGATGGGGTATTTGTTTCTTTGTTTGTTTGTTTGTTTTGTCTACAGCTGTTGTGGCCCTGTCCTCTTGTTGGGTTAAGGGGAAGGTTGCTTGATTTACTCTGAGTGGCGCACAGGAAAAACAACAAAATTCTTGGGAGGTTCAGTATCAAACTTTTACTTTCAAATTTTAGAACATTTAAGGTAAAATAATGTAGTAGGCAAATTTTAAAATGTATCCATTTTGGTTAGAAAAGCAACAATAAAAACATAAAATTAACTTGAGAAAATGTATAAGAGAGAGGGGAAAAAAGTGAAAGTATAAGAGTAGAAAGGTAAAATCACCTGTGGCTCCAGAAATGAGACCTGTTTGTTGAAATTGTGAGGCCTCTTGGTCAAAGTGATTTCACAATCTTGATCCACCAAGGGTGAAAGAAACCTTCAGTTTGGAGTGAGTTGCATTATTTAATAACTAACGATATTCCTGGATGAAAAAAAAAAGTACAAATTTTAAAGAATGCCTGAGCAATAGCTGTGGTGATAACACCTAACTCCAATCTAACAATTTACATTCAGAGACGTTATGTTTTGCTAAGGAAGTGTAATTTAATTTGATTTTTTAAACAATACTAGGATTTAGTATAGATGCATGTGTACTTATGTATTTATTGGGGAATAAAACTGATTTTTATAGATTAGGAATTTGGAGCACAAGATAGTGAAGTGTCTTGTCTTAAGTATCAGCAAAGATAAAATGAACAATTCCATTTGAATAAAGGAAGGTGAAAAAGACCAATTTGTAACAGGAAATGAACATGGGAACAACCTATTCTACAGAAACTCTCAGTATGAACTGAGAGTCCATGGGAAAAAAAGGCAGTGACTTTTTTTCATTTTTCATTCAGTGAGAAAGGGAATAGGCTACTTGGTTTTTATTAAACAGGAAAAAATGCATACAATCTTACAATATTTGCATTCTGGTTTACTCTACTGTAATTTTCCTGTCCACTCAGGAGGTTTGGATTGAATTCATTTTCTATTGATAAAGCCATGTAAACTCAAGAGAACTAGTTTTCTCTGCCTCCCCTTCTCTTGCATATGTATTTATATAGAGAAATGTCTTTTTGTTTGTTTATTTTTACTTCTGACTCAACACAGCTGTATCAAAAAATAGTGTAGTTTGAGTGCTCATACATTTCATCCCTGTAATTAACACACAGGAAAGAAAGTATTGAGATAAGTGGAACAATATTATAAAATGTTGGTTTAAATGGGATACTTCTCGAAAAAAAAAAAAATTTACAGGAATTAAAGCTTTTCCATCTAAATTATACCATGCAATCTGAACTGGTTTTAAGCGTAAAAAGCATGCAAATTACAGAAAAACTAGAAGAAGGGATTGGCTGAACACAAACCCTGCCATGTGCAGGAAGAGCTTTTGGAAAAGCAGTCTCAGCTGGACTGTAGCACAGTGAAAAAACTGATAAAATACTGTAGTACTTAGGTAACAACCTGGGTACAGTATATGAAATTCAAGCTTAATATTTGAAGTAATGTAAATGAATGTCCCTAGCTTATTTTTCCACTAGAAAAGGAAATATTATTTAAATAATATTACCTGTAACATTCACTTTAAAAAGATGAAAGTTATTACTGAAAATATTTAGTCAACATAAAGGAACATTACTTTTTTTAAAACTCTTGTGGGTGGGATTCATCTTGTTTAACTTTAGATTTCTACTTTAAGTGGAAATACATGAGAGAGGTCCCTAAGTTCCCATTATGGTCATTGGAGACTTAATCAATCCAGGAAGAAAAATCAAGAGCTGAGAAAACACCAAGCCAATCAAGGATTAAAGTGTGTTTTCTGACCAGTCTCAAAAAGTCTCCAGATAAACATTCGACCAGGCCTACACTCAATGTAATTGAAGAATATGTATGCAGTCACACATAATCAACGAAATGTAGATATACCAATTGATGATCTCCTGAGTTACCTTTTCCCAATAATTCATTAAATGCTACAAATTATTTTATTTATTTGTTTGTTTGTTATTACTAGTGTTTCACAGGCTTTAATACAGGTCATTGCTCTGAAAAAAATAATACATAAATACAAGAATTTAAAAGGCAGTAATTTATGACAAAGAGAAAAAATTTAAAATAATAGATGATCTTTCCTGTGTCTGTGTCTTTTATTGGCTATATTTAGGGTCAGTTTTTCTCTTGTATTTGGAGTTATTTGGTTGTTGAGAATGTGGGAGATGAGAAAAAGTGGGCAAATAGAAAAAAAAAAGTAGAAAGACTAATACTCTTTTCCACCATACTCTTACAATACCATATCAATGTAGATTGATTATTTGCTGTATTATTTCACTAAAGGAGTGTATTAATTTTGGAGCTTGACTGAACCTTGAACAGAATAAATATAATAATTTTATTTAACTGAAATTTGTTGCCACCTGTGAACAAGATGGTTGCAAAATATTTCCACTGAAAATATTTAAACATTCAGAGACAAAAAAAAAAAAGATACAGGTTGGATAAAAGAAATATATTTTAGTTTTTGAAGGTTTCACTATATGCAATTTTCAGTGGAAATAGTAGTTGAAGAATTACTACACAAAATTTGGACTAAATTTTCCACTTATTTTTATGAGGTTTTGCATTTCCAGTGTTTCTGACATATAACCCATCAGGGTACAAAAAAAAATACAGTAAATTTGTAGTTGTTTATTTGAGTAAATATTTCATAATAAGGTGATTTGAGAGAAAAGAAAGATTTAATGTAGAGGTAAAAATGCAATGAAAATTAAATCAAACAAGTGAAATGGTTAATCATGCTAACACTTGGATTATCAATGTATCATCATGTTAATTTTTTTATGCATGCTGCTTCTTCCCCAATAGATGCAGATTGCCACTGGGAGCAACTGGTGCCATTAAGCTTCCAAATTAGTCAATTCTCCAGCTAAGTAGCTTGGGAAGGTACACTGAAGGTTTCATCTTTCTAAAGACTCTATTTATTATCTTTACTTATGTAAAGAGTTCATTAGAAAGAATTTTACATTGAAATATGGTAACTTTTTAGCCTCCTTTAATACAGTCACGCATCTTTAACTACCAGACATAAAACTGCTTAATTCTGTGGATATTAATGGATTCATATGTCATAAAGCCAGAAGAAACAGTGTAATCGAGTCTCATATGTGACAAAATACAGGCCATAGGACTTGAGTGAATTAAGTGGTACGTCATATCTAAGTAAATGTGACTGAAATGGAGCATATTAAAATATAGCATACATTTTTTTAATACATTCTTGATTTCAAAAAGCCACTGTAACAGAATTCGTGACAATCTTTCATAGGTTCTCTCGATAAATCCAGCTTTTGGAAACATGCAGTATGTTGATTCCGTATCATTTTAGCCTCTTACTCAAAATGGCATATGAAACTTAATATAGAACTAAAATACATTAACCTTTCATCTTAATCAACAGTACCTGAAATCTCTTAAAACCAGTACAGCACATGGTAGGACAAGCTGTGTTTACAGCACAGACACAGTAATTTGTAGTATTTGTATTTATCTAATTGTATTATTCTACATGTCTTCTTTATAATTATAGTCAATACAAATTAGTATGGATTTATGATATCAGTCCTTCAATAGTTTGAGTGGAATAGATTAGTAAATGCCAGGGTGGAATTATTTGAATCTCAAAGTTATACCTCAAAAAGTATTAATAAAGAATTAGTAGAGAATTATAGTATTAGTTTCTACTTCTAAAAAATCTTTCACAGTTTCTAAGACCATACAGCCTAAAAATGGTCTAGAATTTTTTTTTCTAATAGCTCTTCAAAAATTCTTAGGAATTCAACATAGGAAAGTAAATATATATATATGTATATACTTCTGTCACTGCAATAGTTTTTATCCTAAATCAAGTACAGTGAATTCTATTATTACTTTTCATTTCTTAAATGTCTTCTTTTTTGAGAGTGGAGAGATGCAGATGTATATAATGACATTGAACAAATTAGAGGAAGGATCTTATTTTTATATTCAAATTCCTTTGATTAATTGCATCCCACTCACTAATTTTTTGTGGGTTTTTTTCTCTTAAGATACTGTTTGTGCACATATGCACACTGACATATGAGTGTATACATGCAAATCAATGTCCATAATTATTTCTATATGTAAGTTGTCACATAAAATTTATATCAACTTTGGGACATTTTCACCTCAGAATATGACTTGTTCAAGATTTCTTTGCCAGAAGAATCACTAACTTCTAGTTTTGCAATTAATTCCTACTCACGTGTTTTAAATTGATAGAATCAATCAAAATAGAATCAATCATCATTTTAAAAATTAGTTTTATAATTGGTTTAGTTTGTCTATGGGGTGGTGTTTTTTAAATGTTTCAAGGTAAGGAATCCTTTGGCAAGCATAGTTTAGCATCTGCAATACACTAATTTTCTCTGAAATTTCTGAGGAGAGCTCAACTTTTTTTCTCCAAGCCTAGTTCTAAACACCATGTTTTAAAAGTCTTCACAAAGTTCATTTTAAATGTTCAGAAGTCTGGTAACTTAAAATAGTCTAACTTACCTTGCATCAGATTTTGCTTTTCATTACAGTTTTCTAAGTCAGTAGCATTAAGATATCAAATGTTTCTAAGCAGATCAAATTACTCAAAAGGCTCATTTGTTTATTTGTTTGTTTGTTCCTAGCAACAATGATTAACTGATACAGTAATTATGAGACTAGCATTTCACAGTGTTAGTATTCAATTTGAAGTTATAAGTAATTTTCTGTGAACAGCATTATCAGCAAACTTCTGTGTAAATGTTACACAAAGAAAACCTAAAAGTAGCTTCAGATTGTAAACTGTATGGACTATATCTAAAAATAAGCAATATGTATCAAATTATTCTTTTGATTTTGTTTCCCTTGAATGAAAAGCTGCTGTCAAAGGTGAAAAGATCTTTACTTTTCTAGTGGAATTCCTTTTCATTTCTCTCATTGTTATGGATTCATAAGTAAGCAATTTCACATTTTATTACAAAATAAGTAGAGGCAGGTGTCTAGAAGATGGGGAGAATGGCATACTCAATTTCCTTGTGGCATATATTAAAGATTTAGGAACATATTTGCCTGGCCTTCTGCTGGATTTAGTCAAACTTCAGCTGACGGGTAAGTAAGCATTGTATAAACATTTTCTTTGTTGTACCAAAGTTTAAATTCGCCTCATTCAGACTTCATGATTTCTTCATTTTTGCATTTAGTAGAGTGTTGTTAGCAACCAATATAGGAAAAACCAAACTGTAAATAAGAAAAGGCAAATGAAGCACAAAAAAGCCAGACACTGAGTTGCATATTGTTTTAATACAGAACAAGGAATAAAAAAGTTTCATTGACTTCCTTGTTGGTATTTAGTGTTACTGTTACTCTAACCATTGCTATTAAATTGTAATATTTTTATTGCTGTGAGACTATAAGTTCTAAACATCTTCTAACTGCTTTACTTCTTTGAACTACAGCATTATCTCTGGAAAGGAAAATATACCTTAGTTACACCAGTCAGCTGGCTGTAGGCTAAAATGACTTCTTTTCGAGGTGATATCACTATATGTACAAAGTGGAATTAAGGGTATATGATCCACTTTTGCTTCATTGCATGCTTAGTATTGTTGGGCAATTTAGGTTTATAAAGATGCCTCTGAGTGAGCACCAAAAAAAAGAGTCTGAGAGTCATGTCTATGAAAACTCTTCCTCTCATTTCTTCTTATTATTCTTTAACAAGAACTATTGCTTGGAAGTCACGTGAGACCAATCTCCAAAATGCATGCCAATGAATAATTTACTCCTGATTTGGTATAATCTCAGGAGTCATTCAGGAAACCCACATGATGTATACAGCTTAGTAGCAACTCGAATGACGGGTTTGAGTATATCTGGGTACATGCTGCTGCTCTACAATTTCTGCTTACATAAATTTTAATTTCTATCTCTAAAACACTAGAAATTATTTTTTCACTTAATTTATTTTCCCCTTAGTTCCTCAATAATTGCTGTCTTTTCCAGGTTAATTTTAGGAAATCTGTAGACAGCTACATGCAAATACCTTGCTTCAAAATGAAAATTTCTGGAATTATAGCCATTATGCACTTAGAGACACCTGACATTCTATGTACTGTATCTACTCTACAACAATTTATGCTTATGCAAATTGGGATATAGAATAATTGATGCCTTTATATTGTATCATTTCATTACTTTTATCTTCTAGGTCAAATATAATTGAAAAAATATCTCAGTCTTGCTAAATTGACTTTAGAACACAAAAGGTAACTACACAATGAAGTGATGTTAATTTGGAGAAAATATGATATAAGAGGAATTCTAGCCTTTTCATATATGAGAAGTTACATTAGCACTAGAGAAACTACTTTGGAATAAATAACACTCTATGTCTTAGAACTTGATAGGGAAACTATGTAGGCTCGTACCTCTTACATCTTTCTATGCTGTCAAGGTGTGCACACAATTTCTCTTACACTTATACATTTAGAAAAGATCACACTCTAGTAAGGTTACAGCTGCTGGAACAGTTCCACAACCATTGTGAAAATTAAAGAATTGAGATATACAATTTCTATTTAATTTTTCATCATCTATAATGAATATACTTGTGGCAGCCAGGTAATATTTTATAGAAGGGAAAAAGCCCTAAATTTTCAACTATATTATCCGTATGTTTGATTTTCAATTTCCTTCCTTTGAATATACTTGCCAATAAAATATCCATTGAATTTGAAAAAAGTCTTTATATTTTGGGGGAGTATTAGCTCATGTTTGCAGAAGGGGAAGATCAGAGGATGAGAAAATATTCTATATTGAGAAAAAATTATGATTTCATGCTATGTGTGCTGATGCAGAAAACACCCCAAACTTGTCTTGTTCTATGCATTCAGCTAGATTTAGGAAAAGATCTTTAAAAAGATAAATTGAAGTAATCATCCATGTATTTACATATAATGTTTATGTACCTTTCCTGCAGAAGAAAATGTGCATTATTACTCACATTTGACATCCAAGGTATGTTGAAATTACTAAAATATTCAGGAGAGTAGCAGGAGAGAAAGAAATGTCATATAGTGATATTCAAGCACCTCTAGATATCCATAAGAAACTGTAAAATTATATTTTACAAGAGGTCAGAAATTACAGACTATGACCTTGTGTCTATTTTAGTGTGAATAATCTTTTTAGTCATCAAATAATGAAGAAACGGATCTCTTCCAAAAAAGATCAGTTAAGAGCCACTGAGATTTGCTGCATACAATGCTTCATGCTTTTTTTCAAAGAAATGTTGTTTAAGGACTGAGTTTTATGAATAATTATTAAAAAGGCTGAAAGAGGCCATTTTATATATGTGTATATACATAAGAATCTTGAATTCCTTTGGAAAAGAATATTTGGGATATAAAACGGCACAAGTTTCTCGGAAGGTAACTGTATGTTCATAGTCAAGAATCATAGAATAGATTGGGTTGGAAAAGACCTTAAAGATCACTTATTTCCAACCCCCCGTCATGGACAGGGACACCCTTCCACCAGACAGGTTTCTCCAGGCCCCATCCAACCTGGCTTTGAACCCTTTTAGGAATGGGGCAACCACTTCTCTGGGCAACCTGTTCTAGTGCTTCACCACCCACAGAGTAAGGAATTTTCCCTTAATGCATTATCTAAACCTACTCTATTTCAGTTTGAACCCTCTCCCCCATATCCTGTCACCACACACCCTCATAAAATGTCCTTCTCAATTTTTTTTGTAGGCCCCCATTAGCTACTGGAAAGCCACAATTAGGTCACCCTGAAGCCTTTTCTTTTCCAGGCTGAACAAACCCAAGACTCTGAGGCATTCCTCATAGAAGAGGTGCTTCCATTCCTCTAATCATCCTGGTGGCCCTCCTTTGGACTGCCTCCAACAGGTCAGTGTCCTTCCTGTGCTATATGTGAGATATGTTGACGAGGTAATTTTTTCATCCTATAGCACTGTGTAATCATTTAATATAAAGTGTTGCACATAGTTACAAACAAAAGTATTTTCAATATCACTGTTGACTCAGTATTTAATATAAATTGCAATTAGGAAAGCGCAGGTAACATATAAAGTGTCACTGCTATTGACCCTTTATATATATACAGAGAGAGAGAGAGAGAAAGAGAGAGAGGAGTAGGTGATTACCTGTTTAGTAAAATAAAAAGTTCAAATGTTTTTGATACAAAATCCATTCTCATTGAATTCTCAGCAATTCCACAGTCCTTCCCTCTAAATAATTTCTATGCTTTCTTCCCCATTATCTATGATCCTTTCTCATCTTCCTTTTTTAAAACAACTTGTGAAGTTTTCTATTATTTGATTATTTAGTTTCAGATATCCAGTGTTTCCAACTTTCCCAGTTCCAAGTGCTTCACATCTCTCTGGCTAGAGTGTGAGGGTAAAAATTCTCTGAGGCACATGTGCAGAGTATCATGGAGTGCTGCTAAGAAGTTTGGGCTATTGTCCCCATTCTGAATATGCTATGTATATCTTAACTATCCCTGTAGTCATCCACACTAAATGACAGTATGAAAGCAGGGATAAAAATGGAGCTTTTTGGTTTTTTTACTGAGCCATTCACAATTTTGCCTACCAAATTTAGCAGGCAAAAATCATGTTTTGAAATAAATTCAAAATTTTATGGTAGATCTGAAGGTCACAAGATATCTTATGTTACTCAAATTGTTATTTTGGAAAAATCAGTCAAAGGAAAGTCTTTTTCAGTGCTCCTAAATCAGTAGGGACAAAAGCCATTACGTGTTTCTTAAGAGGTTCATAAAGATATCTATACTATCATATCATGTTCTACACTATACTGATAATTTAGCTACAGATTTTCAGCAAGCATTTGTCCTTTCTTCAAGACTTTTAATCAATTTAATTTCTCCGTTCAGTTTTGTGTGTTGCACTTCCCTTCATGCAGTCTTTCTCTCCAAATCTTTCGTTAGATTTTTCCTAGTCTTCCTTACCTCAGCAGGTCTACCATGGATTTGCACTGCACGGTGTATTTAATAACTTATTTGAAGATATGGTAGTGTTAAGGTATAGTACAAGAAGACTTGAGTTACATTTTTACTGAATTAATTGCTGCATTTCTAACTGCAGCCTACACAGAATATTTTCAGTTCAGTAGTAACTGTAAACCATAACTCACATGCTCTGAAAAATGAACAAAAATGTGTGGGGAAAGTTCTTGAATTTTATTTTTTGTTTCAACTGCTATCCTGTGACTGGAACCCAAACAATTGGATTTAAAGCTTAGCAAAGTATCCCCCAGTGGTACATTGGAGACATTCTTTTATCTGTAATGTTGATGAACCTAAAAATTAATGTTATGAATTCTCTGGTTCTGTTTCAAGAAGTTTGGGGTTTAGGGTGATGGCTCACATCTGTGCAAAGAAAATAGTTTCACCACCTCCAGCATCTTTGTAAGTGAAGGAAGAGATCTCTAATTGTCTGTTGTAACCAAAGATGCCAGAATTTCCTGCACAATAACACAACCTTTGTTCTTTTCTTCTCAAGCTCTGCTTCTTGCTGTGCACATATAAATTTTATCTCCTCAGCACTAGAAGGCTCAGACACCAAATTCTGTGCAACAATGAATAAACTGACTGTATACTCCAGTCCCATGACAAAAATAAGGGCACTGGGGACTGCAGGACAGAAATAAAAATTTCCAGAGGCTTTCCAAGTCTCACTATAGCTAAGTTTTTATGTAGCTTTTAGACTCTGTACTTAAAGGGAGTGAAAATAAGTTTGCTACTGATGTTGACTTTTCCATATTAGAAGAAAGTACTAGGTATGTTTGACATAATTCTAATAATAGAAAAACTTATTTCTTCTTTGTGTTATTGGAAATTGTGTTTCCATTCTTTCATTCGTGTGACAGCTGTAGAGCATATTTTATTTTATCTTTAATTACTTTCAAGGCAAGGGAAAGAGGTGAGCTATTTGCTCTGTTTCAGGTTTTGATATTTGAGTGTTAGAGGAAACGAAGAACCACGAGTAGAATAATTTACTTTACTCCTATTTACAAAATCCTATCTTCTTTTTTCACAATTTATTACTTTTCTGTGTGATTAAGTGTTCATTATTAAAGAAAATATGTTTTAAATTGCTACACCTAATTACAGAAACATTCAGCAAATATGCTTAAGCATCAAATAACTTTCCAATGACATTCTGATATTCTTATATTGCTTATTCTTTTGTTTTTGAAGGGTTTGTGTTCAGTCTGGATGTTTTACTTATTATCTTGAATTATATTTATTGTTACAAGTAGTCTAAACAGATAAAATCTCCTTGATTTAGATTTTGAATAATAACTGGTTTGTTAAAAAAAAAACAACTTGCTGACTGGTTTTTATTATTTATAATTTTTTTCATTAAAATAGTCATAGAAACTCAGCTGCACTATCACTGGATCTGGGAGAGGTTCCATTTTGCCAGAGGGGAAAGTATAAACCCATGCTATAATGTAGTCTTAATAAGACTCATTTAACCATTTCTCTGTATGCTCAAATTTCTTTTGATGTTGTTGTTTTTCTTGCTGATTTTAAGGTACTAGCACTCCACTAAGCCGTGGGGCTTGGCAGCACAGGACACAACTGCCACCCTTTTCCTGTGTAGTAGAAGGATGTACTTGATAGGACATAATGAATCCTTTATTTGTTTGGAAAGATTATTCTTGTCCTGTCTTGCTTGCTTTGGCATTGAAGTGTGCAAGACTATCTATTCTGTTGTTGCAAGTCTGAGGTTTTGCTGGTGTAAATCCATCTGAATCTAGAAGTGGTTTTAAAGTTTTATGCTCTACTATATAGTGATAATTCTTAGGTAGTTGTCACAATGTCAATTGCTCCAGCTGTTCTGAAGTCTTTCCAGAGTCACAGGCAAGTACATTAAATTTAAGTGATATGGAAATATTTTTCACCAACTACATGACTCACTATTTCAGATAGTGTAAAACAAAAAAACCCCCAAAATTCATAGCGAAGATTTACTGAAAACTCATCTGTGCATTCTTTTGTGTGAATGTGCAATGTCCACCTGTTTTTTCAACATGCCCAGCAAGACCATGATATTGTTAAAGACTGATGTGTTCTCCATATCTAAATCATTTATATTAATAGTATAAATGTAATATAATACTTACAAGTTTTTATATATATATATAGACATATACACACGCACACACACACACACACACATAAATTTCCATAGTTCTAATTCTGTTGTTTCTATCTTCCAGTTATATGGAAGTTGAGGTCATTAAGATAGTAAAACCTTATTAGGTTGTCCCAATGCCCTGACCAAATATAATTGTATGTTTTCCGCCTTCTGTGATGTCTGTTTTTTTCTCTGGTTTCTAAAACCTGTTTACTTTAAAAAAAAAAAAAATCTGAGTAGAGCTGTCAACTTTTTCTTGGTGCACTGCTATCTCTAGGTTTACTCTTGATGTAGTCTCATAATTTTTTCTTTGCACAACATGGTAAAAAATTAGAAAGATGGCGGAAATATAAAATTTGCCTCTTTCCTCAAATCTGCAAATAGCAAATGAGATTTTGAACTGGGTCTGGGTGAAATGAAGTTAACTTTTTTTCATAGTAACCCATATGATGCTATGATTTGCATTTGTGGCTAAAAGTGTGTTGATAACACAGCAATTATTCATCTCTTGCTCAGCAATGCACACAACCAAGGTTTGCTTTCTCTACTTCATGTTCTGTGAGAATAAGTAGGCTTGGGTTGGACAAGAGTTTATGAGGGAACATAGCTGAGACAACTTAACCAAAGTGACCAAATGGATATTCCATACTGTAAGCTGTCACGCTCAGCAGTAAGAAGCTCAGGGACAATAGTAGGAAGAAGGAAGTTTGTAATTGTGGCCTTTGTCTTTCCAAGCAACTGTTATGCATGTAAGGGCTCTACTTCCCAGGAAGTAGCTGGACATCTGCCTACTAACAGGAAGAACTGAAAGAATTTTTTTTTCTGCTTTGGTCACTTACTTATGTGGCTTTTGCTTAATTTATTGAAATGTCATTATCTTGATCCAAAAACCTTCTTGCCTTCTTTCTGTTTTGATCCCATCCTGTGCAAGAAGGGAGGGAGCAAGAGCCAGGAGTAGTGTCTGGCAGGGATTAACCCACCATAGACTTTAAATGGGCAGAGAGGGAGACTGCATAAATATAAGTACACAAACACAAACACACCCAGATATGGATAAATGGATTGATGTTGACTTCATTCTACAGTTTGTGAAATGGGTTGGCAATGGTGTAGTGTGAAACAAATTGTATAATGAATTAATATGCATGGAATTGAAAATACACTTTTTCCACCTGGAAAAAAAAACCATTAAAAATATTTACAGACCTCTCTTCTCTGCATAAAAACATCTGTGACCTGAAAAGGGTGCTTGTTCACACTGTTGTTACGAGGCTTAGATCAACATCTTTTAAGTAGCTAGAGAACATCTCAAATCTTTCAGAAATAGAAATACAATGGAAATTTCCTGTGAGATTTAGCTTAAAAACAGAGTTAGGATATTAATAAAGCAGAAAATCAGAAAATACTCAAAAGTCTAGACCACAAACTCTTTAACCATCAGAGCACATATATATCTTAAAATATGTATGCAGATATATGTGCATTTACTACACTACCAAAAACGTTTTTCTACCATTTGTTCTTTTGTGTTAATAGAATGGAAATTTGGAGGAGAGGTGAAACCTGTATGACATATCTGTCAAAATATTCATTACAAACAAAACTCTTCACACTTTTTAACAGTAGATGTTATTTTATGCACATGTTTTGATGTCAGCATGATTATCTCTTTGTCATTTCTAGTTTGTAAGTACTCTTTTTGCCTAATTTGACAGCATTCATTCTTGTTCTCTAACTTTCTAAAGGTCTATTCCTTAAGAAAAGCTAGCATTCTGTTGTCAGGTAGATTTTTACCATAGTAGATAAATCATCACTGACCTTTTCTAGATTGTCTGCAATGTCCCTTATTTGACATGATTAACACTATGCAATTTATTGATCATATTTTATTTTATTTCATTGTAGCTTTTAAGCACTGCATAATAATTAAAGTGTTATGTTGTAAATATAATTTTTCTCTCACAATAATTTATTTCTGATGTATACTTTTCTCTTTTTTCCCCCTCACTCTAATTTCTTTATTATTTTTTAGAATTAGGAAGTCATTAAAGAAGACGGCAGGAGAAATAAATATGAAAATCGTAGAATCAAGGAACAGTTTGGGTTTGAAGACATCTTTACAGGTCTTCTAGTTCAAGCTTCTATTGCAATGAGCAGGGGCATCTTAAACTACAAGAGGTTATTAAGACTCCCATCCAATCTGACCGGAAATATTTCCAGGGATGGAGTATACACCACTTCTCTGGGCAACCTGGCAATCATGCCACCCTCATTGTAAAATACTCTTTCATTTTATCAAATCTAAGTTGAACTTCTATGCATTTAAAACCATTACCTCTTGTCCTATTGCAACACACCTTGAGAAAATGTTTGTCAACCTCTGTCTCATAAAGTTATTTTAAGTACTCCAAGGCTACCAGGAATTTTCCCCAGAGCCTTCTCTTCTGCAAGGCTGTACAACCCCAACTCTCTCAGACTTTCCTCACAGAAGAGATATTTCATCCCTCCAATCATCTTCATGGCTCTTCTCTGGATTCACTCCTACAGGTACATGCCATTCCTATGCTGAGGACATCAGAGTTGGATTCAGTATTCCAGGTGGGGTCTCATGAGAATGAAGGGGAAGAATTACCTCCATAGACTTGCTGGCCAGCTCTTCTCCTGGTGCAGCCCAGGATATGGTTGACTTTGTGGACTGCAAATGCACACTGCCAACTCAGGTCCAGCCTTTCATGCACCAGGACCCACAGTCCTTCTCAGCAGGACTGTTTTTAATTCTCCAGCCTGTAAAATTATTAAATTTGATCTGCATAAGATCCATTAGACATCCTCTGTGCATGAGTTATTGCCTAAACAAAAAGCTAGCATAGAAAATAGTTATGATATTTTGTCAGTGTTTTATTTTGGGACATTACACCTTAAAGTTGTACCATGCTTAAAAGTACAATTGAATCAGGATAAAAAACTGGAAATGGACACATACAATATTGTGTATTAAAAAACAAATCAAGGGAAACATTTTTTGAGCTCAGGAAAATAGAGTTTTGAGCTTCATTTGACAAAATGGCTCAGTATAGCTTAAAACAGTATCAGAGGAGTTCTGAAATGGCACCTGTCTGCTTATCCATTTGTAATATTGACAGAACATAGATTTGTAGTACGCAGAGTTGACAATTTCCAACCGGATGTTGAAGCACTGATCTACATGACAGGAATTGTGATCATTAGTTGCCATGCTTGAAAAGGATGTGGACAGATTCAATGTGGTTAGGTGCAATCAGTCCTGAAATTAATGCATAAATGGAAGAGACACTTTTTCATTATTGCCTACTTTGGGGGAAACAGTGGGTGCACTACTGTCAGAGTTCAGACTGATAGATATTGATACAAATCATTTTTATATGATCTGCCTATTTATTAGAATTGCTTTTCTGCTCTCTATATGGAAGTCCATGATGCATTACATTCTGAACTTCCTAATGTTCAGATTGCTGTTCTCATTGCAAGAAATAATGAAATGGATTCATTACTTTATTCTTAAAATATTCTGATTTATTTTAGGATATATCTTCTTCAGGGATTTAATATACCCTTTTGTTGTATAGGTCATTTATTTTATTGTAGAAGGGAAGACATAACACATATTTTGAGGACAAAAAATTCAACAAATATTATTAGATTATGCATGCACACAAACAGAAACAAGGACCTGAGAAGATACAAATTCCTACTGTTTCCAGCATTAGTAAAACTCAATATTTTTAATGTAATGATGAACAGACAGGAATGAAGATGACAGACAACTGCTTTTTTAGATGCATCTATACAAAAGAAGCATTTTTTGTATAGTTTTAAATTTTCTTTTGAAATTATATTTTGCAAAACATGGTTCTCTCACTTTGAATCTAGAAATGAAAGCTCAATCACATAATAATCCATTAGTACCTCAAGTTTTGCATATGTGGGGGATTCTACTTTACGTGTTTATCTTCTGATGCAGAAGATGAAATGTGAAAGCTGAAAAAAACTACTGTGAGTTCTCCAGACGCAAAGATATTAAAGGGAAATTAACACTACTACAGTGATACAAACAATCTGATTAAAAATTATTTATTAGTTTAGACCTGTAGCACTACTCCTGGCCTTCAGGCCAGTATCCCTCTAGAGAGTTGTACTTGTGGAGGAAAAGAAGAAAATATATCCTTCACTGCTAATTTTAACAAGATATCAAACTATATTGAAAGTGAATATATGATTAGAACACTAAAATAAGGAGCAGGAGGGCAAAATGCTGATAAGATATACAAACACAGATGTATCACTAATGTAAGCCTGAGAACAACTGACCTCTTTGGTATTTTCAAATGTGTTTGGCTGCTTGAACTTTACCTTCATCTCCACATTATTTTTTGAGATAGAATTGTACATGCCTTATTGTACGTGCCTCCTATGCCTTATTTCAAATGTAGAATATTTGGGTTATTACCCTTTATCTCTTGCTACTTTATTAGTGCTTCTTTTTTCATCATAGATATGTAAAGACTTCACTTTTTAGCTTTTTTTTTTTTTTTTTGCTTTGATTTNTTTTTTGCTTAGAGTCTGTTCTATGACAGGTAAGGTGTTTTCCCTGTACAACTTCATGAAACAAATACCTGCTTGAAAAGGCTAACACATACATGGGGAACAAGAGGAGTTACAAAAACACCTTCACCTGCAGGGCTATGATCTTATTGTCATGGAGATGTGGTGGAATGGCTGCTGTGGAATGGAAGGACATGGCTGATGTTTAATGGAAGGAATGGAAGGAATGGAAGGCTCTTTAGGGAGGACAGACAGGAGACAAAGAGGAACTTCCCTCCATGTCAGTGACACTTGAAAAACGAGAGGAGAGGATAGGAGAGGAGAGGAGNCCTCCCCTCCCCTCCCCTCTACCATGAAATACACTGGTCAGCCTCAGAAGTAAAGAAAAAGAAATATGGTGTCAGAAGGACAACTAGATCAAAAAATGCCGAATCTCTACTTCAGTCATGTATACTCACCCTCATATTACTGGACTGGGAATAAAAGTCGCTTAATTGGGTGACTGGGGACACCAGTAAAATTTTAAAGAATAATATATTACACTGACAAAGGCAATTTAAGAATATTTTTTTTATAGAATGTTTCTTTATTTTATTATTTGTTCCAGAAAAGTTTCCATTTGTGTGATAGAGCATTAACATACACAGAAAAGCCAAACAGCTATATTAAGTTGAGAATGAGTTAGAACAATGTGAATAAAGACAAAAAGAAAGAAAATAATTACACTAATATAGGGAATATAAGATTTCTGGTACTCCCTTTGAAAGAAATATTGGTTCTGCCTTTGAACGTTTTCCAAAGCTGAAATAACAAAAAAATTATAACATTAAGTTTCATAAAGAGCAAGGCTAATGTTTCACTCTAGCCTAAGTGACAATGAGATCTAATCCAAATGATATTATTTTTATCATCAAGATCAGGAGTGAGCAACTTCCTGAAAATGTTTTTGGCATGATTTAAAAGAAATTGTTCATTAACAGCTTTCTTTAGAGGGAGAACATGGATGACAACGTTGAACTTTTTGATAGTTTCCAACAGCACAGACACATAGAGTTCAAGATCTTGTGGACCTGTTTAGATGTGTATTATTTCTTTCAACTGAGGTCTTTCCCTCTACTTAAGGCTCATCCAGGTTTGAAGAAGGAAGCATTCATCTGATCAAGCAAGCCATAGAATTAAATAAAGAATGATGAACATCTAGGAGATTCCAAAAATCATGGGGTTGCATGGGGAAATTATGTCTGCAGTTCATCTGAAAAGAATAACTTTTAATGTCTTTTCTTCTCTACATTGCTCATAGCTTTATCTTTATGGCTACTTCCTGCAGAAGCCAGAAAGAGACTTTTTACAAGGCCATGTGCTGATAGGGTAAGGAATAATGGCTGTAAACTGAAAGAGATTAGGTTTAGACTGGACATCAGAAATTGTTTTCTCTGAGGGTGGGGAGATCCTGGAACAGGATGCTCTGAGAAGTTTTGGATGTCCTATCCCCGGAAATGTTCAAGGTTAGGTTGTATGGGGCTTTGAGAAACCTGGTATAGTGAAAGGTGTTCTAGACCATGGAGATTGGAACTAGATGGTCTTTAAGGTCTTTTCCAATCCAAACTCTTATATGTTTCTCTGAATTTCCTTTGCAAATTCCTTTCTCTCTCTGTAAAGTTTTTATAGGACTTCTCTCATTGCCCTTCCATATACCTGTGTACTTTATTTTGTACCCTTCAACAGACACTTATTCCAGGGCATTCCTTTCTGGAAAATGTCATAGAATCATAAATCAATTTAGGTTTAATGAGACGTCTGGAAGTCACATAGTTCAAGTTACTGCTCAAGAGTTTCAATGAGAGTGAATAGCTAAAGACTGTATCCAGAAAAACTTTAAATCAAGGTGTCCAAGGATATCTCCATCATAGGCATAGGTTCAATCTCTTCCTGTAACCAAACAAATTTCATGATAAAGAAAAAAAGTCCTCAAATGTATTCCAACCTTTCCATGATACAAGTCGACTGGGCATTTCCATACTCACCAACCTGGAAAGAAGAATACTGAAAGAGATAAAAAAAGACAATAGTATTAATGTTGAGACAGTAGTCATTTCAGTCATTTCAGGGATTAAATAAGACAACTTTTGGGTCCCTTCCAACTCAGGACATTCTATGATTTTATGACTTATCTGAAAAAAATAAAGGATTAAAAATCTCCTCAAAGAACATGATGATGATGATGATGATGATGATGATGATGATGATGATGATGATGATGATGATGATGATGATGATGAAGAAGAATGTCTTACTAGCAGCAACAAAGATTGACCGTTCATCATCTGGCAGATGACTGCCTGGTCATAGAAATTTGTTGATTGTCTCTTTGGGCTTTGTGAGCAAATATATGCTTGGTCTAGAATATATTATTTCCAGTCACTTGTTCTTTGAGCATTAGCCAATAAACTATTGCAATTTCTTTGTGTATAGTTTATCTCACTGTCTGATGAAGGATATCCGAGGAAAAGAGACACAGAGAGACAAGTACAGAACCACCGTTACAGAAAGATTGTTGCAGGCAGCATGGATGTTCAGTCTGAATATCTTGACATTCTTTAACAAACATAGTAAATGAGAATCTATGCTGCATGACTGCCTAGTCCTATACTGAGTTCCCCTAAGCAAGAAGTTTTCATCTACCTCTCAGTTTGGTTTTCTTTTCACTAGCAACAGAGCCTGAGACTGGGGAATACCAGGTGGTGCCTTGTCTGTTGTGTGTTAAGGGCAGAACACAGGTCTTACCTTCCCAGCAACCGAGAAAGAAGATAAAAGTTATCAGTACACCTCTTGCAGCACTTAAGTGTTTTCAGTTTAACTGAATGAAAAATATCCAAACAAATAATGGGAGAAGATGCCATTCACTCTCTTTGGACTTGAATGTTGATCCATTTTTAATCATCCTTGGTTTTCTGTTGCAAATAGGAGCAATTTTTGTGATCTTCCTTATTTCTCTTCTCATTGGATACAAGAGCAAGGAAAGATTAGTCTTCTCATCTCTAACACACTGTTTTTTGACAAGCTAACTGATTACCTTAACTGTTCTCCTTCTGGTCCGCTTCCTTTTGCGCTTAGCACTTGGAAGAACATACAACTGGTTTTAAGCCCTGTAAGAGTTTCCTTAGCATGCTCAAAGTATTTTTTTGACCTACATTATTCATATAAATTATTGTACCTTTGATTTATGTAATTCGTGTGCCTGAAATGGATGATTTGTTTCATTGGCATCACTATAAGAAAAAAAACCCCAAACAATGTTAAAATTAAGCATTAATAATTCATGCATTTTTTAGACATTTGTTTCAGT
Source organism: Cyanoderma ruficeps (assembly GCA_008694505.1). NCBI lineage: Eukaryota > Metazoa > Chordata > Aves > Passeriformes > Timaliidae > Cyanoderma > Cyanoderma ruficeps. Next base: position 548,369 of record VZDJ01000346.1, read on the forward strand.
TAAATAAAATAGAAATGTAGCCACATAAAAATCCATACCTTTTAAAGCTGATTAGATCAATAAAGTATGATCTCATGAAGGATTTTATTATTATACTTCCTTTCTATGGTAACTGACTTCAGAAAAGCAGTTTCTGTACCTATTTTTGTTTTGGAATACTCCAAAACTGTTAAGTGGATTTATTCAAGACCATTTAAAACATTCTGTTACCTCAAAAGAACTGGTTTATAATTACATATATTATAAAAATAATAAATAAAAATAAAGGAAAACATTTATTCCAGATGGTTTAACATGGCCTTCACAGGGGAATAAAATGCTTCAATTTCTTTTTCAAAATCTGATGATTTCATTAAAAATACTTTGAGAATTTACAGCTGCAGAGGTAAATCTGGAGAAATGTGCTGCATAATATCCATCTCAGTCTATAGAACCTTCATAAAGTATTTGTGAGGAAACCAGTACTTAAAGACATTGTTTTATACATGTTAAGGTTTTACTGATGATGAAACAACTGCTGTTTATTGGTGGGTGGCAGAAAAACAAGACAAAGACAAGAAGTACATCTGAAAACATCCAAAAAATAGGGAACTTCTAAAAAACATGTATACTTACAGTCTGAACACTACCATCTATTGCCAGTGGCATTACACCAAGAAGAATTTAATCTTTAGGCACAATTACTAAAATCTTCAAAATAAAGCTTACAAGACACACCTACACACGTTATCTGAGTATAACTCATATCAGTGCCTCTAAATAACCTATATCAACTAGAATGAAAGACTAAATTATCATGTTTTGTTAAATTTAACTTCATTATGAAGTTTGCAAAATGTAGAGCAAGACACTATAAAGAAGGCACTAGTGTTTAGTTAAATTCAACTTATTCACCTTCTCTTCTGATTAAAGCAAAATAAGATCAGGCATTTTAAATAAGTAATACCATATCACAGAATTGTATGGATTGTTACAACTGAAAAACAGAAACTTTGTTTACCTTGTAACAACACTATATGTGTTCTTGCTATGATACTAAAAAACACCTAAAATACAATATGAGTAAGTCCCACATAATTTCAACTGTAACAATAGTGAGAAAAGGCAAGGATGAACTGGAAAAGCTACATCCTGGCTTGAAATTAAATGCCATCTGACTTTGAATTAAAACTGTCCTAGAATTGTAACCATTGTAGAATTGAAGTCGCACCCAATTTCCACATAGTTAATAAAAGCTGCTCACAAATTGAAGTTGAGGATACAAAAAGAAAAAAAAAAAGGGTTTTGATGCAGCTTTAGTTAGAAGGCAGATTTATTTATTAATAGTGTCTCTTGTAGCTTCCCCTCCCTCTCGTGAGGTGTGGAGGGTGCAATTTCAGTGACTCTGCTGTAATTCTTCTATAACTCTTCCACAGATGCTTTAATGTCAATCAATCCCGTCTCTCTGTAGTAGCTGACTGTCTCCCTGGCACTGCAATTCTATTCATCCAATTCATATTGAATTCTGTGGATGTATTAAAGGGACAGTTGGCTAGTATGAGGAGGACAGGGTTGATTGACTAGGCTTCTGTGCAAGAATTACAGTAGAATTACAGCACAGATGCAGAAATTGCAGCCTGCTGCTCCATAGAGGAGTTTGAATGGAAATGGTGCTGGAAGGGAAGAATTGTACCTATCAGAGACATTGCTAATAGTAGGAAAGTCTCCCTAAAATTAATCTTCATTAAAAACAATTTGGGGAAAAAATAAGAAAGCTAAAATTAATTTTGAAGTGCAGTGGCTTTCAAAAATAATAAAAAAAATCATCAAATATACTGGGCTTTTTTGACTACTGTTGGAAAAAACTTTTTCTAAGGATTCTAGTAATGTTACGCTCTTATGACAGCAGTACTGTTCTATAGCTTTGATCATCTAAATATCAGGGATACCTTAAAATCTAAACAGCAGGTTTTGTGCTGAGAAAGAGTTAAAGTGCATTCATTAAGAAAACAGTTTGGCATTTCCTTCCTGATTCTTCATTCCAATGACAATTTAAAAACACACATACATAGTTTTCTTAAACTGGTATTTCTTATTTCAAGTACAGAATAAGTAGATTTTTTTTGGAATTTCAGATATGTTATTAACATCCACACACCAAAATCACATACTTTAGAACCAGGCAAATCTTAATTTTGTCTTTCAAAAGGGATTTAACAAAATTTAAATGCTTTTGAGTTAATAAATGTGTGCTAACTTAGTCATTTTTTATGATAGTAAGATCATTACTGCATCAGGGCATAGTACAATGATTCAAAAACCTCACCAACTGTCACTGGGCTTTAATTTGCTGTTCTATGAAATTCAAAAAGATATTGCCCATGATATGAGAGACACATTTAGTAAAAGATTTATATTATCCATCTATATCAGTATCTTCAAAGTATTTTTACTGTATGCTGTAGCTTTCGGCTGCGTACTTTTAACTTTTGATACAGTAGTGATCTTATATAATATTATATAAAACATGTATTAAGTCAGGATATTCTTCCATTCAAATCTTCCAATCTAAAATATTTTTTTGTATTTTTTGTAACTTGTAGGTTATTGCCATCATTACTCTTTTTACCTCTTTGGACCCTTTTCTATTTTTGCTGTAAGTATTTAAGTTCTTATCCCTTTGTCAGTTTCAACAGTTTTGTTCTTTGAAATAAATAAGATGCACGATATGTTTAGATCAATCAGAAATAAAATTTAGTGGGATAGGAAATAAAATTTAGTGGGATTTTTTCTTGGTACAGAATATCTGCCCCAGAACAGACTGCATAAACAATTTTTACTGAAGGAGTATTACAAGCTTTGATTAACTGTTGTCCAAAATAATAATACTGATACAAGTTCTCTAAGATGACCACTTATAATTTTTAGTATGGATACGGATAATCAAATGAGGCTTTGGAAGATCTACATATCTTTGTCCTCTCTGACAACAATTACTGTAGGCACAGTTATGTGGCTACCTTGTAGTTAATGACTGGATGGAATTGTGTTCTGCTTCTGGTAAGGAACAAAAATCTCAAGATTCTGAAATGCATGTTTTTGACAGAGAAACAGAGAGGATTCAGTGCCTTTTTTCCCCCCAGGTGTTTATTTACCCTCAGTGCTGAATTATTAACTTTTCCACTCTGGACAGTCCATTGACATGATTTCATTCTATGCACATCACCTGTGTTTGGCTGATTGAACAAGAAAGCTCACCAGGTGACGGATGCTACGTCACGCACTATTTGCATACTCTGCACTTACAATTATGCTTCTCTCTGACTTTACAGAAACAGTGCCAATCCAAGTGGTTAGCAGAGTAATTTCCATGCTTAAATTTCAGTGACTTTTCAGGCACACAAGGAAGCTGAAGTCAGCTCCTTTGATGAGGTAGCTCTGCATCATGTGGCTGCAGTCTGGAAGAAAGGTAATTTTCCATTTGATAGAAGTTTGGATTTTGTCTTCTCCTTTGTCTTTGCTCCTCCACTTGCTTATCCCCCAGACCTCAGCTTCATGCTACTTCATCAATGCTTTTGTAGACCTGGTGTAGCTGTGGACTTGAAATAGGACACTAAACCCCTTACTAAAAATGCCCCACCACAGAAAAAAGTAGTATTTTTTAACAAAATTACTTTTCTCATCACTTGCTCAGAGAAGGACACAGACTGGAAAAGTACAGAAAATGTAGTGCAGCAGCAGGATCAATCAGGTAAAGGCAACTTATTCTACAATTATTTTATTTTTATGATATAAAGAATGCCCCTGTTTCTTTTAGAATTTCAATTAGAATTACCTATTGAATGCATTCCCTCATGTCTGTTTACTAATACACCTATACAACTATTAAGATTTTGTTCTTTGGTAGGGCCTTTGGATGGGCTGTTTTCTCCTAGAAAAAGCGAGAGCTTATTTTTCTTAGTCCTGGGACCCAAAGTTTTAGTGTGCCATCTTAAGTTTTTGTATCAATTCTATGCTCTAAATTTTTTGAGTTTACTGATTGCTTAATATTTTCACATTTTATTTCTAATTTCTGCCTTCACTTTGTGACAAATTAAATTTCATCAAGTTTGTTCTCTATCTTGAAAGATTGTGTTCTCTTATCTGTGGGCCTTGCTTCAACTCAAGAACAGTTCTTTTCTTTCAAAGATATAGTGAAGGTGTAAGAAATTCTCCCTCTTCCATTTGGTTTCTCAAGGGAAGTTATGCTAGTTATTTTTCTGTTACTTGAACTCTTTGACATATTAGGAAGGTCATTCAGAAATCTAATGAGAAAGCATATGATATTATGCTTCCAGTATGCATCCTCACCTTTATTGGGAGGATTTATTTCTCTGCAAGTTACACTGCCTTTGCCACCTGAGCAGAGGTACAGCTGTGCAAGACGGCTAGTGTGAATGAAAGTATACAAAATGAAAATGACATATACTTGTACAGATTATGCTTTATGTGTTCAGAAAAGGTTTTACAGTGTAGGTTTCCTACATTTGGATGACACAGGTGCAGTTAAAAAAATAATCATCAATTTTCTTAGCTGGAGGCTGAGTCACATCTAAGCTGTACAATATAATACTGCCCTTGGTCAGAATTAGATGAGAAAATATCCTATGATGTCAGGTTTATGCATTGAACTCTATTTTTTTTCAGTGCACATCATTGGATACATATCAGATTTTAGGAAATACAGTTAAAAATTCAATGGAATTCTGAAGCAAACTACCTAAGCAAATAATATATAAAAGAACATATTACATAAATAATGTCATATCATTACATTTAATTGTTTTGTTACTATCTGTGGAATAATACAAAAAAGAGGACATAGTTTAATGAGAATATTAATAGTGGGATGTTGCAATAATTTCAACAAAAGACCGTGAATATGCTGTGCCAATGTTTGACAGAATTTGTGTGACTGTTTTAATAAGAAATTACTTTTACATGCCTCACTGATACCTGCACAAAACCTATGCATGTATGAGACCAGTCTAGACAATGATATTAATGGCTTCAGCTAACATGAGGTACAGACTGGGATAAAGACAGGAGCTGTCTGGTTTATGCTCATTCTAAAGAAAAGTAAAGAAAGCATAGCAGCTTGGAGGAAGTAATTAAAGTTCAAAATAAAAGAGAAACCCCTGAGATTTATTAAATGTTCCTTACTTAGAATTACTGGCATAGTTTTGGAAATTTAACTGTTACTGGTTGAACATTTAAGAAATACCAGGAGTGCTTTCCTTTTCCTGTACCTACTTAGAAAATTGCAACCTTTTCTGCTAGATGTGTATATTATCGCTATCCATTCCTTTATTGTCTCTTCATTGGGCCACTGAGAAGACTAGTATGACCAGCAGGGCTAGGTAAGCCATTATCCTTCTGTACTCAGCACTTGTGAGGCTACAATTTTAGAACCGTGTTTAGTTTTGGGCCCCTCATTTCAAAGAGGACATTGAGGTGCTGCTAGTGTCCACAGCAGCACAACAAAGCTGGGAAAGAATCTGGAGCACAAGACTTATGAGAAGTAGCTGAGGCAGCTGAGGCTGTTTGATGTAGAGAAAAGCAGGCCCAGATGAGACCTCATTACTTTCTACAACTACCTGAAAAGAAACTTTAATGAGGTGGAGTTTCATCTCTTCTACCATGTATCAAGTGAAATGACGAGAAAAAATGACCTAATTTTTGCCAGGTGAGGTTCAGATTAGATATTGAAAAGTTTTTTTTGTTTTTTTCACTGTAAGGGTTGTCAAAGTATTGGAATGGCCTGCACAGAGAAGTGGTGGAGCTACCATCTCTGGAAGTTTTCAGGTGGTATCTGGATGTGGCACTTGGAGATCTGGTTTAGGGGTGATTATGGTGGTACTTGGTTGACAGCTGGACTGGGTAATTTTGAAGGTCTCTTCCAGTCTTGGTGATTTTGTGATTCTGAATTAATCTCTGTAAAAAAATTACTTTTGAGATTATTTAGAGACAGAAGCTGGAGTTGGATGTGCTGCTCACATGACGTTTATGCCAGGTTAAAACATTTTGTGCCTACCCCACTCATCTCTTTTCTTATTTTTTTTTTCCTTTCCTTCGGAAGGTCATGCTCTACCTAAAGGAGGAAAACCTCATTATTACTAAATATGCAAGACTATTTTTATTGTCTAGACAGAATCCTTTTAGAGAGCTGTGATACATGCACATCTGCCAGCAAAGCAGAGCAGGTCAAATTAGGAAGTGGTGGGTCTCCATGTGTGACCTGGGGAAGATAACCTGTTTGCAGAACTCTGCTGCAGCCAGAGAAGTTTGCCTGGCCAATCTGATGTGGTCTATAGTGACCTTCAGTACTTTGGACACTTTGCAGAGCACTGGCTATGTCTTCTTTTCCAGATGGTGCTTAAGTATTTGTATTTTGACTTTAATATACAAATTCAGCTACACCTTTCCTTACCTGAAAGGTTTCCTCACTTTTTCACAAATGAAATGGGAATAAGTTTATCTACCCTTTTATTGTGTTTTATGAATCCAGAGGCAAAAGTTCTCTACAACATTTTTATGATGTTTTATTTGCTAATATATCAACAGAAAACATTCTCTGATATGCAGCTTGAACTTTTTCATTCTTACTTTAATCCTATTACCACTGTTTAAATCCCTGTTTATCATCCTGAGTGATTCTTCTCCTGCCTTGGATTTACACTCCCAAGATATTCAGGGACTGTTATCAAGTCCCCTCATTTCAGCAAAGAGGAACCCATGATATATTTTATATAAGAGGAAGCTGTGATATAAGTTATTTATTTATTTATTTCAGAAATCTACTCCTATATTGCTCTACCTTCCCTGCAGTTTTGTGACAGTTTCTGTTTTCCAAAGTGTCTTTAGCCTCTGGGTGGAATTTTGTCAATAAGAAACCTACAGAGCAGTGTGCATTTCAGCTCTTCTCTTTCTTGAGTGACACAAAACCCAAAAGTGGTTTAAAAATTGGTTTTATACCAGGTACAAAGAGAAAGTCAATGACTCTATTCTATTATCTGTGTGGCTTGTTATAAATATCCCAAACCAATGGTGCCTTTATAACTTGTGTCTAGGATGTTAATTATGCTCTAGTACAAATACTTGTCCATTTCAGTGCTGTGATCAGTGCAGCAATTATTAACCTTTAATGGCCACATTGTCACATTTGTGGAGGAAACAAGCTCTGACGTTCATGCCAGACACCAGAGAAACATAAGAACAAGACAGACTTTTCAGCAAAGATCTCACAGTCTATATAAGCCCAAAGAACTAAGATGATGGCAAAAAAGAAAAGAATGAACAATAAGACAGGAATTAGAGGAAAACAAGAAGACACTGTGGCCAGCATAGTGGTTATTGGTTTCACACATGGGAAGTCCTGTGACTGCCTTAAGACAGTAGCATTCTTTCGCTCATTGAGTATGTTTCAAGTAATTTTGTTTCAGATGTTTGCACTACATAAAAATTCATGTTTAATTTTCTATATTTCTGATCTGTCCAGATGACGTTGTGTTAACTCTTTGTCCTAACTGATTTCTTCTTTGGTACTTTTCTCACCCTATTTCTTTGATTTGTATTTTGTCATCTGTCTTCAGTATCTTCAGTACTCTCCAACCTTTGTAGATAACAGGATTACATATTGGTAATACTTTACAAGCTATTAAAATGTTAGAATGCATTTTTGACATAGTAGATATGTGGCAGCATTTTTTTAATTTTACAGAGAAACAAACCAAAGCAGATACTTGTTACCTGCAAAGAATGCATACAGGTAACCCTGGCTGCAGCAACCTTTCCTTTCAAAAAGGGAAGTTACACAGAGCTACATCCAGTCACCATGACCTGAATGTAGATTCACTGCTAAGGAGAGGTGTTACCTAAGTTGATGGTTTCTGAGTTACAAACTAATGATAATGAAAATAGAAAAAAAACATTGACTCACACACAAACAAAAAAACTGTTGTTCTGGATTGCTGGATCTATAACATAATTTCTGTATGTTTAAAGGAAAAAAGTAAAATGATAATTATTATTTACGACAGATAATTTTCATCTTTGCAAATTGTTATGTAAAAGTTCTGAAATCCAAGTCCAGATTTCATCTCATATTAGGTCTCTGTTATCCAGAGAGTCCTTTTATTTTGTATGAATCTTCACCCAAAGGGTCAACAACCTCAGGAATCTCAGCCAGAGATTTAAGGAGAGGGATAAGATCCAGGTTAGATACTAGTTCACAAATACCATCCAAAATTTTAGTAGTGCTGGTATAGCAGAAGGAGGATAGTAGCATTTTAAATGCTAAAAATTATGTAAAATGATAATTTAATTTGAAAAC